>CBVK0100603550.1:0-16717 GCA_900067695.1 Picea abies | reverse complement strand
CACATATGTATACACCCGCGTGCATATGGTCATATATAAATATGAAAACGTCCACGGGCCGGGGCTAAGCCCCGCCCCGACCCCTCGCCCAATATACAAACATGCAATTTTAAATACATTTAAACCCACATACTTATCAAGTAATAACTCGTGGTCTATTGGTCAGGCTAGTCATGCGAAGGCGCTATGCTGGGGGGAGGTCCGGGGGTCGAACCCCGTGGCCTCCAATACATTTTACATATGAAACCAATAACCAAATAATGAGTGACACGTGGTGCCCTCGAGTTGGGCCACGTGTCCTCACACCATTTGCTAGCTACAGGACACGTGTCACTCTCGGATTCGATGGTCATCAACCAACAAAAACCTACCACATCACCACTGTACGGTCGTACGGTCCTGCCACGTCAGACTGTATGGACTGTACAGACTGGTACAGTCAGCATCTAATTTTTTTTTGCCTGTTTGGCTTGATGAAAAGATCGCGATATCTTCTCCATACAGAGTCCATTTGACAAAGTAAATATACCACCGGAATCAGGAAGACGAGACAGACGCAATGGAACTTTTTTTGTCACATTCCGAGCACTTTGAAATTTGAGCAAAATTTGATCCCCTGATCATTTGAGCTTTTACAAATATCAGTTGCTCATATAACAACAAGTAGGTTGATAACAACCATGAAGGTATGTGGTTAGTTGTTGTTGATGCATACATGTTGAAGGGGATTAAGGTAAGAATTGCTTCAGCTAATTTCATTATTTAAACTGATACGCAATGGCCAAAGGCCTAGAGTATGCAAAGGTTATTGATGCTAGAATACATTTAGATAAATGTTTGTTGCATATTATGTTATGTGTGGTTATGGGATCATAACCAGGTCAAGTCAGGAGACATACTCTTGATATAAAAATGAATATACATACATATAGTCATGTGTGAGACCATAATATGGTTAGATATGGAAGGGATATAGCGATATATGAGTGCTCAATGGTATCTACTATATATCTGATGTTTGGATTGAAACCTCTTTGCCAGCACTGGAGAGCACTTAAGGATTATATTCTTGGTTTTGTGTTTGGATGGAAAAGGAAGGTATCCAAATAGTTAGGCAAGTAGTAGGAAGTGTGTGGATGATGTGTTGAATCGTTGGCCAAACCTTCCAACTCATCGTGGTGGAATGGATGAGATAGTTATGTGGTATTATGTAGTCAATGCATGGATGCATTGTGTAGATGTAGCCATGGGTATTGTCACATTGATTGTTATCTTATTAACTGTTGCATTATGAAAAGTATGTGTGTCTAATAATACATGTGTATGTAATGATGAGTTCATTCCAATTAATAGTTGGATTAATAGAAGTAATTGAATTGTAGTTGTAAACAATTCTAAGAGCACTTTGTGATTTTGTTTTGAATCATTTCCATGAATATATATATATATATATATATTGTACATGAGATATTGACAATTTGTTTGGTTGAGGAATGTTGAAATTGCAGGAGGAAAGGGTCTTCGATATGACAGTGTTGTAAGCCCATAAAGAAGACCAATGCATATTGTTGCAAGAGCTAAATTGTTATGAGCATAAGATCATGTCTATAAGTTTTATTTTTCCTATATAAAACAATTTTGGGAATTACGATTTGATAATTACTGACGAATTGTTTTGGTTGAATGTAAATTGAAGAAATTGTAGGTAGAATGGTCTTGGATATGGCAGGGATGTAATCCCATAATGAAAGATCGATATCTAGAGCTACAGAAGCAACCATTATGAGTAGAAAGCTCATGCTTGGAAAATTTTGTTTTCTTGTATAAAACATATTTGACATTTATGATTGGAAATGGTTATAATGATATCTCATGATGAATGTATGTGTATAATACAGATGTGATGTTGGATATGGAAGCTGGAAAGCATGGAAAAGAATATTGTTGGGACATGAGGACCCTATGGTAAGCCATGATTTCCCTATAATATGTTGTGTTGTGGTAACACATGCTAGAGAGTCGCCTCGGCTGTAAGACTCGATAAAGTCTCTAGAAATCTTCTTGTGCAAGAAAGCCTTGGTCAGGCAAGATGGATTCCCTAAGGAATTGTATAGCAGAGAAGGGGATGCCTGAGCCTGGGACTAGAAGGTGAGTGACCACAAGGAAGAGGAGATTTTGATAACTCTTGATTGGGGTCATGCACACAATGGGTATTCCAAAGGAACATAGTGAGCCAATTTAATGATACAACCATATGGATGTAGATCCATGAACCACACAGATAAGTATTGTAATAGATTATGAAAATTTACTCCTAGATTATGATAAAAAATGAAAATTTTATGCACAAATTGTGAATTTATATGCTTGCTGATTTGAAATGTTGTAGGAAAACGATGAATGATGAAGATCTAGAAAAGTACCAGACTATGAGAGAAAATAAGGTGATGTTGGAGAAACTGAATGACAAGGGCATAAAATGAAGAAAGTCCAATGGACTTGTTTCAGCTGGAGTTCTGGAAGCCACAACTCTGAAACTTCTCGGCTTAGTGCACAACCTTAGAGAGAAGTTGAACAACCTGAGGGACTGCATGGTAGAGAAAGGGGTTCATTTCTTTGGGTTGTGTAGGAATGAGAGGGAAGGAGAGCCTGTTGGTTGGAATTGTTGCCAAACATATAAATTATGAAGATCACTATACATGTTTTGGGTCAGAATGCCTATGTATACATGTTTAATTTTAGGCCAGAGTGCCTATGTATATAAGATTGGGATGGATTGCCTATGTGGATTAAGGCCAGAGGACTTAGATTTATAATGTTAATACCATTGGAATGGTGTTGTGCATGGAGGACAATGCCAAAATAAGGGGAGTGGGATGTAACATCCCAATTCTAACCCTTATGAACTATAATGTATTATGTAAATATGACTTAGGCTAGTGAGTCAGTAAAGTTTAAAAGGGGCTAGAGCATCTAGGAAATGTAATACTTCATATACATTAATAAAATACACCATTGGCTACAAGATTGACAAGGACAAAAGAGATAGGGGGATATGATTCCACGAGAGAGAGGGCTTGAGGAGCTAATTATTTTTTATTATTATTTTATTTTACCCATAATTGATTTTATGGAGAAAAGGGGTTACATGAGCTTCTTGGGAGGGAGTCCATGTGGCTCTTGTCTTCATGTGATTTAAACATCGCTTGGGGGATGTTTTGGGTCTTCTTCTTCATCTTCTTCCCCTGGTTCATTTTGTTCCCTTGTTCTTCTTTCCTCTTCACTCATTGTTCCTAGTTCATATGCTCTTGGGATGAACATGGAAAATGAGTGGCAGGAAGAGGAGAGCCATTAATGAATGGTTGTAATAATTATTGATCATTCTAGGAGGGAATGTATACTTGTGTGCATGAGCTTGATGGAAGTTCATATAGAACTATCCACAATTGCAAGTCCTGAGAGCCCCAACATGGGGATTCTTATCCAAAATCTCTAGAGACTTGGAAGGATATGGACAACCTCAGGGACTACATGGCAGAGAAGGGGATCCATTCTCTTGGGTTTGTGCAAGCTGGGTTGAAGAGTGCTGGTGTACTTGGATTGTTGTGAGTCTTGAAAGTCCTGTGATAGCTTGAGTGCTGAGAGGCGTGTTAGTTATGAGATTGATGGTAGTTCAGATTGAACTGTCCACAGCTAAGAACCCTTGGAGTTCAAGTAGGGATATTTCCTAACCAATAGCACTAGATCCTTGGAGAGAAATGGGACAACCTGAGGGACTGCATGATAGAGAATGAAGTCCATTTATTTTAGTGGTGTAGGCTGAGGGGGAAAGAGAGCTAGAAATTTGGGTTGTGTTGTGTGGTTGGGAAACCCGAGAGCTAGTTAGCCAACTGTTGTGTGTTTTAGATTTAGCCTAGGACCCGTCCTTGTGGATTCATATCCCTAGCTCGGGGGTGACCTTATGTTGAGAGTAAGTGAACAACAGTGTTTACGGTTGGGTGGAACATCCTTGGTCTGCATCTAGTTGGTGAATGCTTCCTTGAAAGATAAGTGCTCTCTGTTTTTTTCTGTATAATTTTATTCCACTGTGTATTTAATTATCTATGAGATATGTATTTTTAATGTGCATGTCTGCTGATTATTTGTTGTGTATGGAACGTTTCTTACTTCTTTATGTTGTATCATGGAGCTTGTCTTATGCGTGTGGTGTGCATGCTTCTAACATTGTTGAGTAGTCCGTTGTTTTCAAGATAAGATCAGAGAATTGAGTCTTGGGACTACAACGTGCCCCGCCTATGGGTGGCTGGGTGTGTTGCAGTTGGATATAGTGGCATAACCCAGCCTGTGGGTGGTTGGGTATGTTACAAATACTTTTTTCAACCTTGTATATAGTCAATGGGATTAGCAAAAAATGGGAAATAATGTCACTATTGGATCTACTACATAATGGTTATGGTGTCTATGTTTTTTGTCATGTAATAGGGATTATAATTAGGAAAAATATAGTCCTTTTATCTCTAGGTAGATATAAATGATTACATTTTTCAACTTGTTGTTTTCATCTTTGTCATGATGCCAAAATCAACATTTGAGCAGTACTAGTGTTGTACTCATCAAAGGAGTAGTTAATAGATGTTCTAAGTTATTTTAGGTACCCCATATTCACTTACTCTTAATTCATGGAAGGGAGAATCATGTAACATTCAACAACCTATCTGAGATCCATTGTGTGCGGAAACACTCATACAATTTAACATTTTAAATCTAACTAATTTCATGTAGCTTAACAACTATGAATTACAATCCAAATTTAACTATTGTATGATACCATTAACTTGATGCATCTACAATATGATAAAATAAACATGAAATGTGGCTAGAAAACTCACATATATCAACATATAAATCAATATTATACATAGAGTTCATGCACAACAATTTAACTCCTAAATATAACATATAAACATATAAAACACTTATTTTTTAATTCAATTGTAAAACCAGCTGGGAAAAATGCTTCACCCAGCCATAGACTCATTGCTCCAAATCTCAACAATGAGTCACCCATGAGTTCAGGATAGCAATCCACAAAAGAGGGTCATCTCTCATTGTCCACTCACAACTCATAAATCCCACAACTCACTGGTGTTCTCCCATAAATATCCCAATTTTCCACCAACACTCTTCCTATGGACCTTCCCAACCCAAGGAATGTACCCCTCCATTGATATCATTACCTCAAGCGTCCCATTCATTTATCAGGGTCTCTCTGGAACAAGTAACCAGGAATCTCTCTGTTGGGAACTTAAGGGGACTCATTGCTAGGAAAACTACTAGCAAACAACACCAAACACTTGTTTTTACAGTGCAACTCGCATAGAATTTCACTCTTCAAGCCTGGAAACCTGACTCTTTAGTCTTATGCTCCAAATATACTCTATAAATGCTCCAACATGATCCAGAATGCCCCCTCCATGGTTTATCCAACTCCAAGATCTCTTTTTTTCTCTTTTCTTCATGTTTATGCCCACAAAATTGAGTTCCTCCCATCGCTATAACTTCCCATATGAATTTCCTCTCTTTGGATTAATTTCTCAAGACTTATACACTTCCCAAAGTTGATTGTACTCATCCCTCATGCTCCTAATAACTATGGGATGTGACTTCTCACATCCACTCTCTTACATGTATTCAATGGTTGTATTTTGGGACACTCAATAAAAAAATATAGTTTAATACATAATGGTAATAAAATTCAAGAATGTGGGTGGAATTAATAGATATGGGTAATTCCCCCTTTGACCCCTCTCTTAGAAATTCTCCTAGACCCTCCCCTCTCTTGTGGATTAATTCATCCCCCATATTTTTCCATATCCCCTTAGCAGTTGGAATCACCTTTTATTATTAAAATTTATAAATCATTTCACATATACATCACTTGGCCATAGCCACACATTATATTTACATTGTGCATTAATTGAAATGGGGATTATAGCAGAGATGCTACAAATCATATGAGTCACTTCGGTGGATTTTCTTTACATTAATGATGGTTCCTGAGAAAATTCGTATAGCTTACCAAATGGCACATGCATCAAGTATTAGTATCACTCCCTTTTGAAGAAGAATTCAATGCCATTACAAGAATACAAGGCCAAAGAATCACGAATAAATAGAACACCCTTCATTTGGATGATAGTTGGTTATGAAAACTTGTATATATGCTGATTTTCATTGTGTGGTTGCTTGAAAGAGAAATCCATTTTAAACATATTTTCAAGTTAATATAATGTGTGTAAATTTGGTTGCAAATTTAGAGAGGTCTAGGTAAGATTTGAAGGTTTTATTTAAAATACATGTAGGACTAATGAAAAGTTTTATGAGGAACTCGACTTTATTTCATCATACTACATACTTGGTGAATGATTAGATCTCTAATTATCCATAAATATGGAATCATTCATTCTGTTTGGACCATAATAATCATCTAGCAAAGAGGGTATGCAACAAGAAAGAGTTGCACATTATTTTCATTTTTGTCCCTTGCACTTTGGGTAGATACCTTAGAAAAATGGTGGAAGAAATGGAAAATATGAGAGAAAATAAGTTGATTCTCATGATCAATAGATTTTTTCCTACGTTGCAACATCCCCCAACCCAAATGAGGAACATTACGTCATGGAATACGCTTAAAAACAAAAATGATAGCTAACTAAATTAATTTCCTGTAGCTTTCAACTACAAATTAATTCCATATTGCGATACTTTCTATTACAGTTAATTATATGCATCTAAAACATCCAAAAATATATATGAAATGAAACTAACAACTCATATAAACAACATATAAATCATTCTCAAATACACAGAGTTCATGCACAAAAAATAAGAAATCTAGAAAAGAGGGTTGTCTCTTATTGTCCACTCACAACTCATAAAACTCACAACCCACCAGTATTTTCCTACAACTATCCCGATTTTCAAGCAACTCTCTTCCTCTAGACCTTCCCAACCCAAGGAATGTGCCCCTTCACTGATCTCACTCCCTCAAGTGTCCCATTCGTTTATCAGGCTCACTTTGGCATAGGTAACCAAGAATATCTCAGTTGGGAAACTCTAGGGAACTTGTTGCTAGAAAGAAATACCAGCAACCCACAACAAACAAGTGTTATTTTAGTGAAAATCACATAGGAGTTCACTTTTCAGGCTTGAAAACTTGTCTCTTTAGTCTTCATCTCCAATTACTCTCCAATACACTCTAGATTTCTCTAAAAATTCCCCTCCATGGTTGTTCTAGTTCCAAGCTCTCTTTCTTTTTCTCTACTTGTTGCTCATGCACAAAACTTGATTGTCTAAAATTGTTGTCCCCAACCCCTATGAATCACCTCTCCTTTGGCTTGCTTTCTTGACTCACACACTTCCCCAAGATGATTGTACTCATCCCCCATGTGCCCAATAACTATGGGATGTGACTTCTCACACCCACCCTCTTACATGTATTCAATGATTGGCCTTGGGAACAGTCAATAAAAAATTAGAGGGTTCATATACAAATAACAAATTTATAAAAATGGGTTGAATTAATATACATAGGTAATCCCCCCTTAGACCCCTCTTGACCATTATCCTAGAATCTCCCCCCTCTTGTGGATTAATTCATTCACCATCTTTGTCCATGTCCCCTTAGCAGTTGGCATCACATTTTTATTATTAAAACATATAAATACAATTTTCATATTACATCACTTGATTGTAGACACATGTTGTATCTACATTAAGCATTACTTAAACTAGGGATTATAATAGGGACGTTACATTCCCCCTCCCCTAAAATTGTGGTTCATCCTTAGTGCTCACTATGTCATTATACATATATGCAAATTTACATCACAATACTTAGAAAATAAAAAAAAATCACTTTCACAACTCTAGTAGAAGTTCCAACCATAATCTCTCGTTCCTCTCAACTTGCACGTATGTACCCCTTATTTAATGATTCTTCAAAATTCATATGAAAATATTTCATCTCTAGTGTTCCCATTATGTAAGGTTTCTTGGAAACTGGCGAAGCTCCTAACACCAAATCAATAGATAAATCAATGTCTCTCTTTGGTGGAAAACCTGGGATTTCCCTAAAAGCATCTTTAAAATCCCTCAAAACCGGATGCTCTTCAATGATTACCACTCTATATTTGGTTTCCTCATCCATATGGGATGAAAAAATCTGACATCCCTTCCTGAAACTCTTCTTCAACTGCATAGTTGAAATTTCTCTAACATCTACAACCCTTTGAATGCCTTGAATCTTGCCTTGCTTCCCATCTACAAGAGCATGGTGTTTTTCCAACCAATCCATGATAATTAAACAATCATATGAACCCAATGGTATGATGTTTACATCTACCTTTGTCTTGAGTCCATTCATGTCTATCAGACAATCATTAACAAGCTCATTGATCTTTCTCTTAGCTCTTGTGGATAAATGAACTGACCAAGATTTATTATGATTACTCCTTTGCAATTGAAATCTCTTAACAATATTAGAGTTTTTGTAACTATGGCCAGCTTCATAATCAATTAAAATTACTATGGGCTAGTTATCAATCTTACCTTCCACTTCAATCATGGGGGATTGGTAGTCATTTTTCTTGTTTTCCAAGGCTTCATAAATCCTTGGCATGTTTCCTCCCATGTCTTCCATTGTTTCATCCTCCTCAATGTTGTGTGCAATCCTCATTCTTTCTCCTTTGTGAGGGAAGTCCCTATATAATTGATTTCCCTCACATCCCCAACATTGTACATGTTTCTTCCTTGGCCTTTTCCCAAATGAATTTGTAGTATTGTGCTCATTTTGGGTTTATTGGCCTTGTTGATTTTCTTGGATGTTGTTCTTGAAAAAGGGTGTCTTAAGAATCTTCTTCCTTTCATTATTTTTACACTTCATATTTTCATTGCAAGCTTTTTGGAAAACTAACCTTCCTCTACTTTGCTCATAAAGATGCCTTGCTCTACTTATGTCTTCCTCCAAATTTTTGGGGTTATCATATAGAATCTTGTCACTGTAGAAGGGTAACCCACTTAGAAACCTTTGGACATTGAACTTCTCATCCTTGATGAAGTCAACATACTTCAACAATTCAAAGAACCTCTTTTCATATTCGTCCATTGTCATGCTTCCCAACTTGAGTTCAAAGAACTCTTTCATATTCCTTTCATAATATTTCTCAGACAAATATGTCTCTTAAAAATATCCTTTAAACTTCCTCCATTAGATCCTCTTCTCATCAAGGCTCTTGCATTGTTTAAGTTAATCCCATCACATGACTTCCTTTCCTTGTAAGTGGTAGGTGGTAATTCTAGCTTATACCCAGGAGGGGTAATCATGCATCTAGAAATATTTCTTGATTTCCAACAGTTAGGCCTCGACCTCTTCTCCTTTCATGTTCTCACCATTGAAAGTTAGTGGCTCAATATTCCCAATTTCACCTTGCAATATGTCCACTTCAGGCCTTCTCCTTTTCCTCCAGATAGGTGAAACCCTTGGGATGCTCCTTGGCCCCTAACTTGCATGATTTCTTCTAGTGTATTTATTTGGTGAATTATGGCGCCTACTCATGTTTCTTGACTACCTATCATTTTCATAATCATCCATTTTTCTTTGAGATCTATATGTTGACACTTGTCTAACACTAGTTTCTTTCTTGTTGCCAGATTATTTGTTGAATTTCTTATGTAAAATATTTAAGCTCAGAAGTATATCTTCCTAAGCCTTCATAATGATTTCATTATCAACTCTATAGCTCTACACTTCCCTATTCAGACTTCTCATAGTTACATGATCATGCCTGTCTCTTCTTCCATTTCACTCTGTCTCAAAATTCCCCACATTGACATGCAAACCTATGATATCTTCCTCATGGATATAATATCCTTGATTATCTTCCATAACTCCATTCCTCATATAATAACAAAAGTTTCTTTCTTGTACCTCTAATTCTGCAAGAAATGTGCATGCAATAGTTATTGTTAGAACATGCATAGCATAAAATATTTCATCCATTAGAATAGATGTTATTTATTCATCAATTTATGAAGGTCACATTACACCAATTCAAATTCTAATTGATTATATGAATTCCTCTCTTAAACAACTTTCCAATGGTTGTACTCATGCCTCAATCCAAGTTTTGAGTGAAAAGTTACACCATTTACATGTTGCAATTTCCAGTCTTCTACTCTTACATAATCTCTTTATTAATTTATGAGAAATTTTACTGTCCAATTCACAATTATGGGTTGATATATGTCTTCTATTCCTCAATACATTTACAAATACTATTCATTTTCTCAAATCCGAGCTCCGAGCTGAAAGTTATGGTCTAGAGAGGTTTAGGTTGTTTTACCCAATTTATCCCTGTATGTTGCAGGTGTCTTCTTTCACTCCCCTCACATTTTTACATCTCAAATATGACTCCATGGTTGTATTCTAAAGTTCGTGATATTTCCATAGACTATTCATGTGCCCCAAAAGGACTTTTGAGCATGGAGTTATGCTCCCTGGAAGTAAATTTGTGCCAAAATTTTACCCTTACTGTTTTGGCTGTAACTTTTTCAAAAGAGCTCTATTTTTTCCAACAATTTAGATCATTAGACAAATCTCTCCAATTTCTTTTCTTTGAGCCGCAGAGACAAAGTGTACCTTGGTACATTATGTACTTGTTGGTTTTGATTGGCTAAAAATGTCATTTAGGGCCTCAAAATTGCCCCGCAAGTTAATGACCTTAAAAAACCACAAAATTTCACATAAAATTGATTGTTTTATTGTGTTAACAACCCTTAAATACGCTTATTTGATCTCAAAATTGGGTGCAATTTTATCTGTTGATCCACTAAACCTTTCCAAACCCCATGGATTGATTTCCACCATCAATTGACAACTTAAACAATCTCGACCGTTGATCTTAGACACTACATCGATGATCGGTGATTCTCTTTAGTGAACAAAATTTGCTCATGAATCTCCCTGACACTCGATCCTTGGCCATCAACTGTAATATCCCCAAGGACGAGCCCTCTTGTAATAATGTTTTGTAGGTTGGTGAGCCGAGTATTGATAAGCTTATGTGTTTATTAAGCTAGAGAGCCTAAGTGTTAAGGCCAGGAGCCTATTTTTGTAAATGTAATATGCATAACATTAATAAAGAATAAACATCGTTGCACGCAGATCGACAAAGAAGAAAGAGTGATGGGGGACTAAGCTTCCACAAGGTGGGTAAGGGAAAAGAGGTTGAAAGGTTGGAAAGAGAGGCCAAGTGTTGATCGTAGGGGCTAATCTTAGGGGCTTAAGTCCTTGGGAATAATGATTTATTATTATTCCCACAATTATGAGAAATGTATGTTTTTATCCTAAGTTCCTGGAAGGGGAATGTGTAGAAAAGGGAACACATGCTATGGAACGCATGAAGCCTCATGGGTGACATGTGTCGGCCCTGAGACATGCAATTTAACCCAAATATTATACAGTGGAGGGGGTTCATCCTCCATTCCACCGTGAGTTTTCTTAACCGATTACGTCTATTTTTGGTATGCCTCACGCAGCTCGGGGTGGGAAACCTGTGATGTTTTTATGGAAAGTCGATTCACCTTCATCCGAACATAAGAAGTCTATGTTCATCCTCTGTGTTGAATAAGTCGTGTCACTTGTGTGTCCTATGAGCCAAGCCTAACTTCTCTTGCCAAGTAGAGTCCACACCTGAACCACCTTTGGGTTGCTGCCTTCTATGTATCCTGGGTGGAATTGACCATTTGTGGTTGTTATCTTTACCTTGCAGGAATTGAGTTGAAAACTGGTTGAAGAGGTAGGTTGTCAAGCCTATGAGCATCTCTCTTTAGGTGAGAGAGGCTATTGGGAACTGATTTTATCTCAGAGAGAGTCGAGCACTAGCTATGGAGCTTTGAGACTTCCTGATCTGGCCTGTTTTCGAGGCCCAAAGAGGGAGGTGAAGCACCAATGGATTGAGCTTGTGAATGTGTATACTCTCGGGTGGAACAGGCATGTGGGGAATGTGAGTCCATGAGTAATGGGCGTAAGAAGACTCCTGGGGAGAATCCTTCTGATTGCTCTGTGAAGTTTTTCCTGTAACCTCAACCTAGTCTAGCATTCCCTTACATTGGGTGGAGCTTAGTCCCAGCTTGGGGATGATCCATTGTTGAGCATGATGAGTAGTGAGGTCTAAGACTGGGAGGTTCGTGGAAGGTCTACATGTGGTTGGTGGAATTACCACAGTTTCAAAGATAAGTATTAGTTTGTGCTTAATATTATGTTTTGCATGTCTGTGATGCTTATATGTTATCATGTATTTTGTTGCGCATATGAGTTATTGTTAATTTCCGTGATGATGTATATTAACATTAATTATCTTCTTACTCTGTATTGTTTGATTAAATCTATTAATTAGATTTAATATGCATGTTATATATATAAGTATGAGAATGTTCCCTGTGGTAGCATTGCCCGACAAGTGGATTGGTGGTCGGGGACGTTACAATATGGTATCAGAGCCATAGTTTCAATGCTAAGCCTAGATGGGCCAGATAAGTGGTCTTTGGACCCAAGTTTTCAAGAGGAAATTGTGTCTGGAGGACTAATTTCGAACCTTAGATTGTCTCTAAGTGCCAAGGAGTTACTTGGTCATGTCACGAAGCTCAAGAGGAATAGCAGTAGAATAAAACTGCAACCATAGATTAGCTATGCAGAGAAGATCTGGACCATCCAATCCACGTCCAAACACTTAGGAGAGCACGCAAAAGAGATCAGATCTGGGCCATCAAATCTGAGCATGTGGATCAATAGTCGTTGGATCCAGGGAACGTGCACAAGGTTTAAAACCCTTTGGAGTTGCACAGGAGTGTGGATATCATGATATGCAAAGTCTCGACTTCATCAAGACCATCCATCAAGAGGGATGTGTGGAAAGCGATCAGCCTTTCACTGACTCGTGACTTTAAAAGGTCAAAGGGAAAGTTTGTGAGAATTCGTGAAATGTGAATTCACGATTAGATCACAACCATTGATCAAGGAGAGATCTGGACCGTTAATTGTCCAGGAATAATTTCGACATTTTGGGAACCGGGAGAAGTGAGAAGTACTGACGCACAAACTCTCGAAGCTCGAAATTGTGAAATCTTGATGAACCAAAGTAGCGAGTCAGGTTGATGTCACTAGGATGGACGAGGACACATGGGATATGTGCCATGTGCCAGTGGGTCTCGAAGGAAAAATTAGAAGCAGTGGGGCTGGATGGTGTATCCTAGAGTAACGTGGACCTTCTTAAGAGCAACACATGTCACCACCCTAGTTGGTGACAGCTATGTTGTGGGCCCAGTGGCTGGAAAGGTTGTAAGTTTAGAAGTCAGGAGTTGGAGAGGGAAGCGAGGGTGGGACCCTCCAGGACCAAAATCCTGAAACCTCGAAACCCGAAACCCCGAAGTTCCGATTAGAGAACCTTGAGACCTAGCGCTTGGTCACACCCTTGGTCGTGTGGGTTTGGAAACTAAGAGAAAAGGACTAAGGCTTGAGTGCACTAAAGAGACAAGTAGAGCTCAGAAAATTCATGGAAACTAAATGTTTCTTGAATCAAGTTGTTAATGAATGTTGTGGTAATTGTTAAGGAATAATGACCTGACAAATTTTGGTTGTATGCATGTTGTGTTTGAAGAAGGTTAACGAGTGCCAAAATAGTTTAGAGTTTCCATCAAGGGAAAAGAAATGGGGAAGGCACATAATGCTTCCAGTTCAGAGAATGAAGAAAAAGGAATGGTTGTTCATTTGGGAGTTGAAGGATCGAACTCCAATGGCCATGGTAAAGAGATAGATAAGGAAGGAAACATGAATAAGATAATTGAAGGATTGAAAAAGGATGCCCAAACTTGCCGAGAAGATAGCAGAAAGATAAGAAAAGTTGAGGAAAAACAAGGTGAATTTAACATAAAGATGTTAAAGAGTTTGGAGAGAATAGAAAATAAGTTGGATAGGAGAGTGACTCAAGGAGAACAGGGAGTCACTAGAATTTTGAGGGAAGAAGGTAAAGGAGTGTAGGTAGACACCATCATCACTCCCAAGGTCGCTCCAAGAGAAGGACACACAGTAGTTTAAGCCCATCTCCTACCAAAAAGCGTAGGAGATCTAGAGTGGATGATTTGAAGGGAGAGATGAACAAGATTAAGCCTCCTATGTTTTATGGAGAACATCAGAAGGAGGAAGATGCCGAGACATGGTTGCTTGGCATGAGAAAATATTTCCAACTACAAAATTATTCCTCTGATGCAAAAGGAAGAATTGTGATGTATCAACTGAAAGGAAAAGAATCCTTGTGGTGGGGTCAACTTGTGTAGGTGAAACACATTAGAGAGAAAGATATCACTTGGAAGGAATTCGAGAGGTATTTCAAGAAGAAGTAATTGACTAAGAGATATTATGACAGGAAGATGAAAGAGTTCTTTGAACTCAAGCTAGGAAGCATGACCATTGATGAGTATGAATGTAGGTTCTTGAAATTGTTGAAGTATGTTTCATTCATCAAAGAGGAGACTGTCAATATTCAAAGGTATTTGAGTGGATTGCCATCTTCCATTGGGGACAAGATCCAGTATGATGACCCCAAGACAATGGAAGAAAAGATAATAAGAGAAAAATGCTTATACGAATAGCAAAGAGAAAAGCCTACCTTTCGGAAGGCTTGGGATGACCAGAAGAAGTTTAAGAAAGAGCAGAGGCAGAAGGGAAACAAACCTCCTTTTTTCAAAAATAATCCTCAAGGACAACCAATGTTTAGAGAGCCAAGAATGGATGAAGTAGTGGAACAAAGGCCAAGACAGACGCCCATTCAGTGTTGGGGTTGTCAGGGAAACCATAAGTACATAGATTGTCCCCACAAAAATGGCAAAGTGAGAGCTCTCCATAATGTCCAACAAGCTGAAACACTAGAGGACATGGGCAGTAGAATACCAAGGATCTATACGGCCCTGGAAAACAAGAAAGATGAATTTCAATCGCACATGATTGAAGTAGGAGGTATGATCAACAACCATGTCTTTACTATTTTAATTTATTCAAGGGATAGCCATAGTTATGTAGATCCTAGAGTGGTGGAAAGTTTGCAATTGTCGAGAAGAAAACATGAAAAATCTTGGTTAGTGCAGCTAGATACAGGAACTGTTAGTCCCTAAAGTTGCACGTGATTGTGAGAGGGAAAGCTAGGGCATCATCAGGTTATTGCAATAGTATTTTTAGGTTTTTATGATTTGATTTTTTAGAAAGGTGGTTGAAAACTAGTTCAAGGTTTAAAGATAAATAGAAATTTCATAATAAGGACAAATGATGCCCCATTGGCTGGTTAAAGGGTAGTCACATAGATGAATTAGACAAATAAGGGAAAGAGAATATGAATTTTTCAATTTGTTAACTCCACATAGAATTCTTATCTCAAATATCATTAATAAACAAGAATATTAACCTAAAATCAAAAACTTGAAAATAATCACAACAACAAATTCTTCACTGTATGAATTGATAATCAAGAAAACAATGCATTGCAGTTTGATAAATGATCTCAAGCATGAAGAGAAAAAGAAAAGAGAAAAAGAGAGAGTGTAACCATCAATATTCCTTTTCCATTAAGTTTCAGATAGAATAGGAATGTCTTACAAGGAGTTTCAAAATAGGTCCCTGAATATCTAAATTTTTGACCTTTAACTTCTCCTTCTACAGAGTTTATATAGAAACAATACATAATTATCAAGATCCAAAAGAAATGGATCTGAAAACCTCCTTATCTATATTTAGTTTCTTGTTTCAAATAATCAAGGAGAATATCCAATCTATTCTCCAATTCAAATTGATGAGGTGGCTTGTCAACTACTGTCCATGAGATTTTTTGTTAATTTTTCAAAATCCCAACCCAGTTTCAGTCTCGCTGATTTTTCAGTCAAATTAAATGCCAAACTCAGTTTCAGCACTGTTTCATCATATGTCACAGTGGTGTTTCAGCATATGTCACAGCGGTGTTTCAACATATGTTACAGCACTGTGTTTTATCATATGTTACAACACTGTGTTTCAGCATATATCTCAGCACTGTGTTTCAGCATCTATCTCAGCACTGTGTTTCAGCATCTATCTCAGCACTGTGTTTCAGCATCTGTCCCAGCAATGTGTTTCAACATATACTCACAGTGGTGTTTCAGCATATGACTCAACACTGTGTTTCAGCATATACTACAGCCTTGTGTTTCAACATATACTCAGTGGTGTTTCAGCATATAAAAACTTAACAGAAATAAATTTCAGAACTGAAACATGAGGATTCTGAACATCATTTTCAACGCAGAAATAAAATATCAGCAATATGAAAAACTCAGAAAATATAGACACAAAGATATTCGGTCTAACTTCGACCCTGGAAAAACCCACAAGGGGAAAACTAGTTAGAGAGGGCTTTGTATTATTTATGAGCTTCTGAGAAATTCTTTTACAACATATTCATCTTTAGATATTTACACAAACTTATCTGGACATTCCTGTAGCATTGCTCCTCAATTTCTGAACCAGAAATTCGTACAACTATACGAAAATTAATGTTGTACGGACTGTCACGAAATTCGTGCCAAAACTCTGCTAAGATTGTACGGACTGTACAGAAATACACTCAGAAATATA
>CBVK0100603549.1:0-16719 GCA_900067695.1 Picea abies | reverse complement strand
CACGAGCTTCAAATTTTTTGTGCAAAGATGATTTTTCCTTTGCTTTGTTCCATATGAGAACCAATTGGTCCTTTTGAAAAAAATTCAAAGTAGTGCTCTTGTCAAAGTATCTTTTGACCATTTGTTGTCTTTTTTTCATTGCAATTATTTCTTGCTCTCTTTGTTCTTCAAGTTGAAGAAGTTCGTAATATAATTTTTGCATTGGTGATTGTTCTTATGTATCTTCAACACTTTCAATAAGAGCCAAAGAATTCAATTCCAAATGTAGAGTAATACATGCCTCTCTTCCATACACTAGGGTATATGGGGAGTGTCTATTACTATATTTTGGGTAATACAACTTTCCCAGAGTGCATCTACTAATTTCTTATTCCATTTCTTATGGTTGGATTCAATTGTCTTTTTGAGAATTTGAATTAATGTTTTGTTTGTTGACTCTACCAAACCATTTCCTTTATTGTAATAATTCAATGATTATCCCATGATGATTTCATACTCTCCCAAAAAATGTGTAAACTTTGATCCGGTGAATATTGAGCCATTATCTGTTATGAACTTTTCTGGTACACCAAATCTGGACAACATATTTTCTTTAGGAAAATGTATCAACTACTTTGAGTCTACATTTATTAAAGCAACAACTTCCTGCCACTTGGTAAAATAATCAGTTGCAGTGATAATGTAAGCATGTCCTTTACTTGATGTTGGATTTATGGGACCAATCACATCCAAACCCATTGTGTAAATGGTTACTCTACTTTTATAGATTGTAATGGCATTGCAGCTCTTTTCATTTTTCTTGAAAATGTTTGGCACGGAATACATTTTCTAATCAATTCATAAGAATCTTTGAATATAGTTGGCCAATAAAAACCAACCTATATGATTATGTGAGTTGTTTCAAATCGCAAAAAAATTCCACCACAAACCCCAATATGAAATTCTTGAAGTATTTCTCTAGACTTTGAGCAATATAAACACCTTAATAAAATTCAATCAAAATTCCTTTGGAAAATAACTCTTGAGACCAACACATATTGATTTGTCTTGATTTTAGAGGTTCTCCTTTATTTGGAAGACATTTCAAGAGGGAATTGACCAGATTTTCAGATATAAGGTTATGTCCTTATACCATTCTGAGTTTGCTAAACTTGCTCCCTGTATTACAAGATCAAATCCATTGGGAGGAGAAATGTTCACAACTTCAACTCCAGTCATGAATTTACATCATCCTTGTCCCTTAATAGCTTTCAAATATTTAATATCCAAATTATATTCTTGAATCTTTGTTAACCAGTATTCCCATCTACCTTCTTTGAGTTGATGATTCAACAACATCTTTATTGGTGAATGTATAACATAAGCAATGATGTAAGCAGATAAATGTGGGTCCTGAAATGAGATATTGCTTTGACTAGGGAAAGAGCTTGATTTTCAATTATCGATTAATTTTGTTCATAATCATGAAAGGTTTTACTCATGAAAGCAATTGGAAGTTCTTCAAGTCTTTGATTTTTCTAAGTAAGGATGAAGGCAATGGTTTCTTCTGAAGTGAATGAGTACAATATGAATTATTTATCAAAGTCTAGGCTGACAAGAACAGAGGGAGTAGTAATGGCTTGTTTATTTTTGTGAAATCTTGTTGAATCTCTGGTGTCCATTCAAACTTATGATATTTATTTAACAGTTTATTTATTGGCTTGACAATTGTAGCATAGTCTGGCACAAATATTCGAACAAAGTTTATTTTTCCAAAGAAGGATTGTACTCCTTTTCTTGATGTAGGAGGATTTAGGTAATTTATTGCATTAACTCTTTATGTATCAATGTATATTCCTTCTTTACTCACAATATGACCTAAGATCTTTCCTATGTTATGGAAAACAAACACTTTTTTGGATTTAAATATATTCCATATATTCTACATATTTCAAAGACTTGTGTGAGGTGCTTGACTTGTATTTCTCTTAGTTTTGAATGGACTGTCAAGTCATCTTCGTAATATGCCATAAATTTTCCAATCAGATCTTTGAAATCATGGTCCATTTCTCTTTATAACGTTGCACCTGCATTCTATAGTCCAAATGGAATTCAAACATAAGCATATGTTCCCCATTGTGTTATGAACGTTGTTTTTTGTCGATCCTCCTCAGCCAGAAGAACTTGATTATATCCTAAAAATCCATCCAACATGGACATCAGTGTAGAACTAGTTACCTGCTACAATAACATCTCCTTATTGGCGAGTGGATAATTATCTTTAATGCTGGCGTGATTGAGATATTTGAAGTCAACACAAAGGTGAATTTATCAATTCTTCTTTCTTACCACCACGGGATTTGAAATCCACTTTGAATTCATGATAGAAAAAAATATTTCAGCCTTTTTAAAGTTTTCCAGTTTTATCTTCAATAGAGGCTTTATCTTAGGATTTATCATTCTCAGTTTTTTCTTGAAAGGTTTTGATCCCACTTTGAGTGGTATGATATGTTGGAATATGGATTTTTCATACTCTTTTAAATAATCATAACTCCAAGAAAACATTTCCTGAAATTCTTTGAACAACTAAGTATATTGATTGATTTCTTCAGTGGTGCAGCTAGTACCAAGATTTATAAACTTTGGAGAATCATTTGTACCAATGTTGATTTTTTGTGTCTCTTGAACCTTCCTAATAGATGGTTCTTCTTTGAGATCCAAAATCTGTGTTTGGTAATTTATTGTAAAAAGAGATTCCAAACTAACATAATTCGTGGGAGTGAGTACAAGATTTTGATCACAAATTTCCTTTTGAGGATCTTGGATTTATTTTGAATCATTTGATAAAATTGAGTCATTATCAGTGAGGAAGTTTTCAATATGTTCATCGTTTTCAAAAACTTGCAAATATTCTTGATTATCGGGTATTGAAGGTTGGAAAATTGTCTTAACAAGAAAATTGCTCTGGCTCTGAGAATCTTTTGAATTGAAAAGAGATGCAAATACTCCCAAAGAATAATCCTTTTTATTATTTTCTTGAGGAATGAAAGATACATTTAAAGAATTAAAAGAATCCATGAGTTCACGTACTCTTATTACATAATTTTTCAGTTTTTCCTTCTTAACTCTATACTTCTTCTTGATATGATTGATAATAAACTTTGAGTCCCTTGTTACCATCATATTTTCTACTTTCATTTGAAGGGGAAAAAATCATTCCTTGAATCAATGATTCATATTATTCTTCATTATTAGTACATGAGAATTCCAATCTGATAGCATTTGGATGAATGCCAGATTGAGGAATTTTGAAAACAATACCATCTCCATTTCCATACTTAAATCAAGTGCCATCAAATGACATTTTCCAAAAACCCTGGAAATAATTTTCTTCATCGTGCTTGGGTAGACTTATTTGTTCTGATTTAAAAAACATAATTTTCAATTCCAACATCAACATAATTTTGCATTACTTCATTTTCCTTTTTCTTAAATAATATGGGATTTCTATGCTCTCCAGGAAATATGATCATAGTCCCATCTTTATTTGGAAGCATCGAGCAACTTCCATCATTCATGATGTATCCTCCAATTAATCAGCACCAATTTGTTCCTAATACAATGATGTATGTTGCAGGAAAATCAACAACTATAATGATGAAAACAATGGTAGTGTGAGGTGATGTAGTTATTCATGCATAGAAATCTTTGATTTCACCATAGGTTGGGACTTTTCTTAAATCTATGGAATATATGCTCTCACATGTTTCAAAGTATTTTGTGCATTCCATTCCAAGTGCTTCCATCAGTAATAGTGGCATGATGTTGTTAGTGGCTCCACAATCCACCAGACAATTGTGTAATATGAAGTGGTAATTCTCTATGGATATGTAAAATTGTGGAAATTTGCCCCTTGGTATCACTAATGAAACATTATGTTGTTTCCTTGTACTCATCACAATTTCTTCTATTCTTGAATTTGTATCATCCATATCTTCAAAATGTTTTCTCTTTGTTGAGGTATATTAACTACCTCAATAAATGGTAAAGTAATTATGAGCCTAGCTAGATCATCAACTAGATTATAATTCATTTGTAGTGGAGTCTTTGTTTGATTAACAACTGATTGTTGTTTTGTTGTTTCTGGAGCATTATATTTTTCCTTTTATTTTTCAGGTTGTTCTCTTGTCTTGAATTTATTTACTTGTGTTCTAATATGGACAGCATTATCTTGTGCAAAATAAGGATATTCTTTTTCATCAAAGATATAAAAAGATGACGATCCTTCATCCATTTTTTCTAATTCCAAAACTTGATCTTCGTTAACATCTACTTCTTGATCAAAGTTTTCAAAATGTTCGTCTTCTACAATTTCTTCTAACACAACATCTTTTGGACTTGAAACTCTATATGCTCTTGGTCTATGTTTTTCAATTCTATCATTTATTATTCTTTGATCTTGTAATGGAGCTCTAATGTTCTAATTTGGTGGAATAAGGTTCTTACCTATCCTGAGTCTAGTAATTTCATTCTGCATTTGTCTAATTAATTTTCTCATCTGAGCCATTTATATCCTTTGTCTTGCTTCTTGGGAAGCTCCAGAATCATTTCTAACATTAGAGAGAACCCCTTGGAGAATTCTTCCCCCAATTTCTTGATTCTTAGAATCCATTGAAGTAGATGGTCCTTGAGGTGATAAGGATAGGTTGCTCATTTGTCTTCGGAATTTTCCAAGAATGATTACAGGATCAACATTAGTTTCTAATATGTATTATTCAATTTCTAGTGCCTTCTAGATTGCTTCATTTAGATCATTTATTTGTGAAGCTCTAATTGCATAATTCACATTTGAAGGCATGCCATTATTATAACATTCAAATATGGTAGGAGCATTTTTTTGTTGGTCTTATGGGATTTGATTCAAATTCTTAAAGAATCACAAATTAAAATCCCTAATTTTTTCCCCTTTTTTAAGATGGATTTGGGTAAATTGATTAAGTAGAGTATGGTATTCAACATGTGGTGCATACATAGTCATGAACATACTTTCCAAATCATCAAATGAACCAATTGATTTAGTTGGGAGGGAAAGATACAATTCATAGGTTGGTCCTATCAAGGTTTGTAGAAAACATATGACCATCACATCCCCGTGTTCAATCAAATGAATATCATAGACACTTAGAAACTGATACATATGTATATTTAGATCCATTATCCCATTACCTAAAAAGTCAGGAAAAAATCCTTGAGGTAGGGTTGGTTATTTGTGTTTTTATCCATGTAGATTAAGTGGCCTAGGTCTAGCCAATCTTATTTGATTTCTTTGTTTGTTATTTCTTTCCCTTTCCTCATCAGGAATTTCAGTACTTTGTTCTTCTCGGTCACCCATGATTAGTATCTCATTTTCTTCAGATCTTGAACTTTGGGCAACTTCTTGAGTGGAAATATTCTTACTTTTACTTCTTATTAAAGGACACTTTTATGATTCCATCTTTTCTTGGATTCACAATTGTCTTATTTATATTAGGGTTATTTCTATTTATTCTTCTTGGGAAAGAACTTCCCAAGTTGTTTCAATTTCATCACGACTCCTTGTTGTTGTAATTGCTAGGTCATACAACTTGTGCAAAATAATTATTTTATTTCTTAATCCAATTTTTATTTGGGGTTGGGTGGGTTTAGATATATTTATTAAAAAAAATTATCTATGAAACCATCCTTTTATTCTCCCTAGTGTGCTCGCCAAAAATTTTGATCTAAAAGACTGTCTTGTGGTCTTTAATTCAACCTCACTAGGATGAATCCCCCTACGTTTTTAAAGAGGTGGTATTGCTTGATTTAAAATAACATACAAGAACATAAGAAGGCCTGAGAGAGGACCATGCATGTTCTTGAAATAAATATTCACATGCAAAGAATACCTGAGAGAGGACCAGGTATTTTGTAGAAAGTAAATTTTTACAATATGTTACAAGATTTATAAACCAAAAGAGTATATAGTAAATCATAATGGTATTTCCATCACAAAATTCATCAAAGTAGAACACAATATTCAACAAAAGAGAAAGGAAAATATGGACCACATATGGCATAGAACTCTAAATGATCATTTCATTAAATCCAATGAAGATTATGATAAACACACATCTGAAATATCACACTTAAATTAAAAGTATTGAGGAATCAATAATGTTATGTCCCAAATTAGTTCATTGGGAACCTAAAAAATAATAGATGTATTTAATAAATAGGAAGTAAATGTCTTGAAATACAAATAAAATGGACTCTGTTTTTCCTTCAAATGGAACTGGGATGGGGTTCCCGTGGACCATAAAATGAAAGAGACCTCGAGGACACAAGAAAAATAGCCAAGGGTCAACCTTAGGTTTCACATATTGTTGGGAATAGAAAAGGAAATATGACAAATGAATGTAGAAGAAATATGGCAAGGGAGAGAATAGGGTTGCTACTTGACTTACTGTGATGGAAATATTTTCCAAACCCTTTACTTGCTTATTGATGCTTCTTTTGTAGATGGGTGTTGTGTTAGAGGTGACATAATTTTTGTAACTACTTCGTGTTAATCTGTCTTGGTGATCCTGATTAGGGATTTTATTAGCCACTCTTCTATGTATTCCCTCATTGGGGCCACCATGATCTCATGCTTGGTCTTTATCTCAAACAAATCATTCTCCATTTATCTTAGGTCAATAACCAATTGGTGTAACATGTCATCAATGTCATCATTCTTTTTAATATATCATACCAACCACCTTTCAACTTCATCCTCGAAGAATTCTATTGAATCAGTGAACTCACTTGCCCATGCAAATTTTAATGCTTTGAGTTGATCTAATAGTTGATATTTGGACATTATAATTATTGTGTTCATTAATAAATTTGGTTCATCGAGTTCCTTTCTGAGATCAACAAGTTTTAAGAAAAGGTCACCTCTCTTACTTTTCACGGCATCCAACTCATTCAACATTTCTCTTAAACTTTTAATTCTTTTCAACCAACAAGAATTAGTTTTCTTCATTTGAGTACTAGATGGAAGGTTTTTTCTCTTCTATGGGTGTCACTTAAACCTGAAAATTTTTCCACAAATGTACCCACAACCTCCTTGTAAAAACCTTCGTTGTTTTCCAGATATTTTTGTGTATATTATTTGAAATGAATAATCCTCATTGAAAAACTAGTAGAGCTCTATGCAAGCTTCCAGATTTATTGGATTAAGTCTATTATTTTTTTGAATTCCATCTCCAACATAATTTCTTATTGTCAACAACAAACTGGATAAGACTTTCATCTTGTTGTTGCTTTCTGGAACATCCTCTAAAGTAAGTGTTGATTGAATTGGGGTTAATGACTCATCAAACAATGGTTTTGGAATCAAAGCTATCTCTAATTCCTTTATTTTTTCTTTTAAAATTAAATTGTCTTTTTGATATTAAAGATGGATTTCCTCATGAAACTATATAATATTTGTAGGTGCAACCCCATGGAAATCAATTTATGATTTCCATTTTTGGGACACTTTCTTATTTTTCATGTTTACCTTTTCAATTAATAAAATTTTCGAATTTCTATTGTAGTTCATGTGGTGAAGTGTTACAGATTCTTCCTTAAATATTTTTTGTTCTTAGGTGACTAGAGCTTCAACAATTTCCTGGGTTTCTAGAAGTCGTTGTTCTGACCAGCTGGGTTCTTCGATAACTTCATCTACATCCATTTTCAGGGGACTTTCTTGAATTTCAAGTATTTTTAGTTTCGTTTTCTAGGTCTCTCTTTTTATTTTAGCATAGATATGTACAAAATGGGATTTTTCAATATTTTCCTTCATAGGGTCCTTATCATCGCCATCATCGGAGTTTTTGGCTGGTGTTTTCCTCATTTTCATACCTCTACTCCTTGGTTTTGTTTTAGTTGGGGTACTTCTTTGTGAAACAATGGAAGAATTTGGGTTTATATTTGTTACTTATCTACCTTGTTGTCAGTAACACTCATTAGTGCTACCTAATTCTTTAGTATCATTCAAGGCTTCATCGACTGAGGTCTCGGGGACATTTGAATTGTCCCCTCCTCCTTCTTTAAATTGTCTATACTTAGTGAAATAGGAATAATATCCCACCAGGGACATATGTGCAGTAAATAAATCATTAGGGTCTAAAACCTTAGTGCATTCAACTTCCTTCAAGTCGAGTTGGTCAAATTGACCTACAAATTCATCCAGACACTAAAATCCTCTATAGTTTCAAAAAATCCTTTCTTTGAGAGAAAGGTGGTAGCCTCAAGTGTAGGGAAAATTTCAGGGGATATATATCTCCCATGGGCTAACTTTCCATGATTTTTCCAAAAAAAAGAGTCGCCAATTTCCATTTTTTCTAAAAGTGGTTCTCCCAAATTCTATAGAATAACATTATTTAACCTTTAAAATAACCAAATTTTATAGAAAATATATAAAATCCTTAGAAATTTGAATATTTTTATAAAAATATCACCAAACATTTTATAGTTTGCATATTAAGGACTATTCATATTCGTCAAGGTTTCTACATTATGAGACAAACTTCCATCCTTAAAATTATCCCTAGTCAAGTGATAGTCTCAATGTATTGGGACCAAAGATTAAATTTTTTAATTCGGAAATAAAATTGTTACGGAACAGGTAGAAATAATATTGAGCCTTGTGTCTCCATAAGGATAGATACCATGCAGAGACTGGAACCACCTTGAATAGGATACTTCTTTCTCTCGACAACTCTTCGAAAAAATGGAAATAAGCTATGGAGAAAATCAAATAATATGTCATGTAGAATTTTCGGGTCCTTTTCAGACCACCCAATTGAAATGAAATTTCATTGGAGATAAGGTGGCCCCAATAAATCAGGGTGTCTTCATGCATAGTGAAATGGAGAACATAAAAAATATTTTTCATCAAGGAGGTCGTGGATTGCAAACCAATTATATGGTAAAACAACCAGGAAAATACTTTTTAGGGATACTTTAAGGAACTTACCTCAATCCTAGAGACATTGGTACTATCTCTTAGGTCGACCAAATATTTTTCAAGGGGCTCTTCTCCTTCTCTTTGTTCCTTGAGGAATTCACTGGATTCTTCACCCTTGAACTACATGGTGGCTTTCAGTAGTCGTAGAATTCTTGTGAATACTAAAGAAGCCAAGGAGATAGGTTGTTTCCTTTGAACTTGAATTATTCTCCTTTTTGTATCAAATTTATCTGCACACCAAAGAACTAACTCTTTGAAATATGTCACCTCGGGAACACAACCATCTAGATCTATGCCTAAAGTACAAATCTAGATTGTCTTCTTCTCAGTAGGAGGGAGGGCCTTGTACCACTTGTAATCCTGCAACCACTTGAACTAATGGTCTTCACATCCGAGAGTATTTAGCATATCTCGACAATACAACTCTTTTCTCCTACTTGAAATGATTTACACTTCTTTTTGTTCTTACCAATAGGTGGTGCTACAGTCGATATAACATTTTACAGCATGGCATATTAGTCCTTTATTTAATTTACCATGTATTTCCTTCATTATTAACCAACATGGCTCTTATTTCAAAGTTGTCATCTTGCACAGTAATATTTAGAATTTATTACAAAGATTTACGAAATCTTTGCCACTTTAATAGTAGCATTATTGTTACACATGAAATTTTCACACCTAGGTACCTCGCCCTAAGTGTCATATAAGTGTCTCATACACATTGACACCATGGAATAACCTATGTCACAATCCCTAGTCAATGTGGGGGAGGGATATATTACATGAAGGCCAAAATACCAAGTGCACATGAATTATTATTAATACTCATGAAAAAGAAATTAATTAAGTGTGAGAATCCACCTCACATTTCATTTCCTATTTTTTAAGGAAGGTGGAGGATCTCATGGATGGTTGAAATATTTCCTCCTTAAAATCCTTGAGAGATATTTCCTCCCTAAAATCCTTAAGAAATATTTTCTCCCTAAATATCTTTCAGATCCCTTTTTAGTGGATCTAATGAGTGATTCTCTCCATGGTGGTTAAGCCTCCAAATAATATATAATGAGGTATTTCCATGGATATGGAGGGAATAGAGGAGTTTAGAGATACCAAACTTATGATCTGATGAGGAATGGTGGATATTTGAGGTATCAAACCAATGGTCTTGGAAGAAATCTTTAGGATATCAAACCTATTATTTTGGGAGCTTTGTGCAAGGGTTCGACGAGGAGGACTTGGGGAAGCTGTTGCAACTGCATCTACAATTTGTAAGTATTTCTTTAAGAGTTCTCATTAATATATTGCTTGGCCTATTTCCTTCTAACTTATGTATCTTTACATATGTTTGTCTTATATATGGATTTGATTTGACTAATCTTATAGAGTAGAGTAGGAGTTCATTGTCTCATTGTCCATTGCATTGCAGGTGTCAAACAATGCTAAGAAGCTCGGAGATCAAGCTTAAGTTGGAGCAGCGAGGACAAACATTGGAATAAGGTGCATCACACTTTATTCCTTCTCCTTCTCCTTCTCTTTCTGATTATTTAGTTATATTCAAAGTAATGTTAGTGTCCAATGTTAGCATGTTTTTTGTCTTGGTATAGGGGTCTAGAATCCAAGAGGAGATTCATTTGTCTACAAGGAGATTTTCCTACAAAAGAAATTGGTGAATCCACTGAGGATAGACATTGATTTTTATTTCCTTGGATTGTCTCTACCATTTTCCAACCTTTTAGATCAGTTTTATTGTTTGTTCATGATCCATTACCTTTCTCCCATTTTCACTAGCAATTTCACCGATTTCTGTGAATTCTGGGTGAGTTGTTTTTTAATATTTTGGCTTTGTTTTGAATTTATGGGAAGGGTAGAACTCCCATGGAGTGAATATCATAGCGTTGATCTCTGATCAGCACCCTCCTACAGTTATTTACAGAGCACTATAGTGCTTTGTGCCCTTGATTTAGGGAGTGCTAGTCTCTTTCTTGGAGGTTTTTTGCCTTCTTCTGCTCAGCTTTTTGCAGTATGTTTTGCAGAAGTCTTTACCTAGACTCTGTATGTTGATTTTTGAAGTTTTTTAGGTTGATATTTGGTACTTATCACTTCCTATTTTCTTGATTGGAGTTTGAAACTTTTTCAGAATTGTGAAATTTCTCTTTCTTGCTGCTTGTTTTGTCGGGATAGTTTGAGTGATTTCTCTTTCTCCTTGTCTTTTCTTGGATTCTTCTCTAAACTTTCTTGTGTTCCTTGAATCATTGTTCATTTTCAAATCCTTGAATGAGTTCTTGTTTGAACGGGTTATCTCCTCCTAGTTTTCTTTCAATTCTCATTGCTTTGCGTGCATGCTTTGTTTGAAGCCCTTTTTGCTTCATTTGTTTTGCATCTGCATCCGACTCTTTCTTTTAATTGAAATTAGTGTAGCATTAAAGTATTTGTGTCTTCTTTCTTTATACATGAGAATTAAAAAAAAAAAGATAGTTTCATTCTTGCTTTTGGGTAGTGAAACTAGCTTGCATTTGAAGTAGTGAAATTGCATGGTTTTTGGCATTTTTGGTCAAGAATCATGTATTGGTGTACAGTCTCTTTGGATCATTTCTTGAGGACCTTGATATTGATGAGTTTAATAAAATTTTGGGACATTGGGCATCTAGGAATGATAAACATTTTCTCCTTCTCGTAATATATCTTTCATCGAAGTGAAATATTTGCATTCTCATTTATTTTCATTGTTTAGAGTCAGTCAAAACACCATTTAGTCCACGCAATTTTCCTCTTGAGTAAACAACAGCCTTAAAATAAAGCGCTTATAAAAATTGATTAGATATTTTTATATTTTTTGGTAGAAAACCTACATTAGCTTAGGGTGTAGGACTTTGGAATGGGTGTGAAATATAACTTTCCAAACATGTAAACAAACATAGTATCTTGTGATAGGGAGAGTTTAAATCCACTTGCTACATTTTGTCCTCGGAAGCCCTTCTAACACAAGGGTCAATCACGAGGTCTCATTAGGGCTGGAAGAGTTACTCACCCTGCTTTGTTGGTCTTAGTTTAGGGCTGGAAGAGTTACTCACCCTGCTTTGTTGGTCTTAGTGTAGAGATTGTGTGTATTATTGGGGGTCACTTGAGAAGAAAATCCTGTGCATACCTTCTGAAGGCGCTTTAGAGCTTATATACCCTGCCCTTTCCCATGGATCAGACTATTGACTTCTTCCCCATGAATCATTGTCGTAATTGGAAACCTTAGTAGCCTATCTCTTTAGGGTCTTTACACGAGGTGACTATGGAGGGGAAAGTCTTCACGGTACCTGGAATCGACATTGGCCAAACTCACTCAGGATCCTTGGAGGGTATACCCACGATTATGTGTGGGAGCTTGCACCATGGTGTAAGTCCGTTAAGCAGGTCGTCAACGTAACTTTTCCACCCACTCTATCTCAGCCCCTTATTATATTGTTCTCGCGATGTTGGATTTCATCACCAACTAGTGCATTCATTGTGAGAAGGTTTTGTGTATTTGCTTTCTTCCTATATTTTTAGCATGTGTTGTTTATTTTCCCTAGGATACTCTAGGTTCGATATGTATTTTATGGCGTCAGTTCCCAAAACTACCAATGAAGTAACCCCTTCTCCGGGGGAGCCTTTTGTTTTTCCTTCTTACGAAAACATTGGTCCTCCTTACATAGATACTTTGAGCCTTCCAGGTCTCACAAATGGGTTATTGGTATGGTTGTTTTCCACTTCGATAATATCGAATGCAGAAAGCTCTTTGGTTTTAAGCACTTCCCCTTGAGAACATCAAAGTCATGTTGATCCTTCACCTTCTTCACTAGTAAGAGCTTCTTCACCTTCTCCACTTGAAATTTCTTCTTCTGTTTCATCTTCTTCGTTGACTAAAATATCTAAAGCAAGTAACTTGGTGGGTAAGAAAAATAAGAAGAATAGGAAGAATAAGAAAAAGAAAAATAAACAAGGGTCCAAACCTTCAACCACCGCTAGACATTTTGGAAAACCACCGGTTACTGATAATCATGATGGGAGTGTTGATGATGCCAAGATCATCCAAACAACCCGTCATCCCAAGTACCCTTGCAGCCTTTGTAAGGGTAGCCATATTCTTAAGGATTGATCTGGTCTATCAAAGGTTATAGAAGCATGGTCTACGCACCCTTTCCAGCCCGTGTCATCGACCTATGAACAACATGCTACTAACCTCACGTCAACTAGTCAGGATATCATTGGGAACAATAAAAGTAGAGTCAATTTCCTGTGTATGTTATGCGAAGGGAGTCATCAAACTCACCTTTTCCCTTGTATGGATGAAGCCTTGAAATTACTGGAAGACATGATTGTTTCCCAGCCTCAACTTCTAGTTGCTTACCACAGGCATTCTCTTAACCCACATGTAGTTGATGGAATGATCAATCTAGTACCTTCATTGGTTAGTCTGGTTGATCAGGTAGTCAACATGGTCACATCCTTAGTTGAACTAGTTGAAAAAGTGGTTGATCCGATCCCATCCTCGATCGATCCCACTCCTCTATCAAATAGTGAAATCCAAGTGGTCAATCTGTTTTCATTCATCAACCCCATTCTCCCCTTGGAGAATAAAACCCAAGTGGTCAATCTGATCCCATCATCGGTCGATCCTACTCTCCCTCTAGAGATTAAACTCGATATTGGCTATGTTTTTCTCGTTGATACAGAATCTACCATGCTGGAGGGAATTCCTCCTTATCCCGCAGAACCCCCTCAAAGTAATGAGGCCATCCTTTCTTATTTGGGTGTGCTAACTAGACATTGTCTTCCCTCTCATGTTCCTTTCAAGATTACAGTACAGGTTTGTGGTCAGGACGTTCCTCAGATGCTGATAGATGAAGGTGTGTCCATTAGTATTTTATCCTCTATTGCTTGGAAATCTTTGGGTTATCCTCAGCTTGTACCAGTTACACAGAATCTGTTAGCTTTTAACAGAATAACCAATCACCCTTTAGGAGTCCTTCCTTAGTTTCCCATAACTTTGGGAGGGAAAATTGTCTTTATTGATGTTATGGTAGTCCAAAACCCCTTGGATTTCGATTTAGTCCTTAGGCGAGATTATTTCTATGCCATGAAAGCTATTATGTCCACTCTTTTTCATGTGATATATTTCCCTCACAATGGAAGAATTGTGGCTATTGATCAACTTTCATTCGTTTACCAACCCAATGACCTCCCTAAATGGTTCTTATATACAAACGGTATCTCCCCCACCATAGATAATTTATGTGGGGTTATCTCCCATGCCTTCAGTTGTCGATGAAGATGAGCCTCTCACTGTGAGATTAGTCTCTTGTGACTTGGATCCGGTAGTTGAAATGGTGATCTCTTCGGTAGGGTTATTGGAGCCTGATCTCCTTACCCCTATCACAACCGTTGACATGTGTTCCTTCCAGAGTGTGTTTCTTCCATCGAGTTAAGATCTCTTGGAAGCCATGACCGAGTTTTGTCCCATAACATGGTTTCCTTCCAGAGCATCATCCTCTTGGAAGCCATGATCAAGAAGTTACGATCATATTTTTACTTCTCTATGGAAAACTCGTTAAAAAATGAAACAAAAGCTACGAGCATAGTTTTCCTCTATGTGGAAAGCTCATTAAAAAATGAAATAGAAATATGGGGATTAAACCCGGAGCCATGAGCATATTTTTTATTCTCTGTGACAAGATCGTTAAAAAATGAAACAGAGGTCCTGAGCATAGTTCTTTTCTTGTGTCAAGATCGTTAAAAAATGAAACAATCACCTCTCCTAACAAGTCGAGTCTTTTTCTAGATCTCGTAGAAATTGAGTTGAGTCTTTAGCTAGATCTCATAGATGTCAAGTTGAGTATTTCGTTAGGTCTCGTATTTGAACCTTCCTTTCATCCACCCTTATCCTTTTTATCCATCTAGTACAGAAATTGGTGACAACCTCGAAGTCGACGAGTGAAATGAATCTTGGGGGTGCATGTCTCCAGCCTTTGATTATCATTTTGGAGTTAAGCCTCTAGCTTTTCAAGCTGGGGGCAGAGTACCAACCATCCATAGGTATCCCTCAAAACCTTTGTAAATTACATTGGGAAATTACAAGCATAGTTTGATTTTGTTTCAAGATTGTGTAAAAATGAAACCAATTATGAGCTTAGTCTTTTTTATTTCTCGCGCTCACAAATACATGAGAATGTAACCAAGTATACTTTTATCACTTTTTCAGACTCGTAAAGGTTATATGAAAAAGGAACCCCCTGGAGTCTTCTTTAAGCTCTTTTCATACTCTATAAACATGAACATATTGTTGAGTGATCTTGCTTCCTTTCACACTCGTTAAAATGTTTGAAAGGGCATCTTTTGAGTGGTAGTTTATCACTTTTTTGGCCTTGCAAGACTAAAATTATGAAAAAGGACAACCATGGAGTCTCCTTTAAGTTATTTTCAGAATCTCTAAACATGAAAAACCACTGAGTTTTCCTTCTTTGGACTCGCTAAACTACACATTGAAGGGCCCATATGGGAACGAACCCTTACTTCTTCCAGTTCATTAAATAAAGGAAGAGGAACTTACTGAAGGTGAGTTATATTGAGCATGTGTTACCCTCCTCAAGCTCATTAAATTAAAAATAGGTACTCATCTATTTGCTTGGGGGAGAAATTGAAGGAAGTGGGTCAAGTTTTTGAGAATCCTTTATGGTAGCTACTGTCGCCCTTGAACATGGCACCTGTTTTGCGTCCTATCTTACAATTGGGTAATCTACTTGTCTCTGAGTCATACCAATTCCATGTGTCACCATAATTTTTCATCCAATCTAAGAGTGCTCTTATTGTCGTCACATTACATTTTTGGTACTCATAGATTCAATGTTGCCAAGTCAGTTGTCATTCCTCATCATGTTCAAGGGAAGTTTCACTTCAAACCATCCATCTGCAGTATTTCCAGTTTCCATTTCCTGTGTCAGTCCATACTCATTTGATTCACCATCTTACATCACTTTCCTATGTCAGTTTCATGTTGTTTATGGGGGATACATCAAGGCCCTCCTTCAATGAGTCTTTTCCTATCTACTTCAACACATCATCTGGGAATTAGACTTAGAAACTAGTTAGTACCTTGGGGCCTGCATGCCTCAATGGCAAGCCTCATCACTTCCGACAATGGGTTTACATCATTGACCTTTGATCGGACGATTCCATGAATGTTCGACCTCAGCTCTTTATTCACATTCATTGGAATATACTAGGGTACCTTGGGAGTCATTGACATAATTGGTGATTTCCCTCGTATATGTTAACAATTTACCTCAATGATCAGTAATCAAGTGGTTTCTACCATGTTTGACATCAAAATATCTATTCGCATGGATAGATTCGTACAACATCAGGATTGAGACAAAGACCCTGGGTTGAGAATTCACTCTATTAAATTGATTTTTCCAGGCTACAAAGGAGATCATTTGAGAATGTTGATGTATAGATTGTCACATAGATCCACATTGTATTGATCTGTGGCTATGTTTTATCATCTCGTAGCTCCATTGTGTATTTTTCATGGCTACGATCAATTCATTTCATGGAGGTATGGATCCACATTGTATCTTTTGTGGCCATATCCCTAGTCAATATTTTTCATGGATCTGCAGTGTATTGGTCAGCGGTCGTGCTTTGATTTATCTCATATTACGAGCATAGGTATTCTGTTAAGAACCAAACATCAA
>CBVK0100603548.1:0-16719 GCA_900067695.1 Picea abies | reverse complement strand
TGGAGGATTGGCTGAACAATCCAGAACCAACAATAGAACTGACAAAATTTGACCTGTTAGAGAAGGTGATCGAACAAAAAGTCAATCAGGAAGAGACTTCAGAGTTGAAGTCTACAACAGAGTGGCAACTTGAGGCCACAGATGAATATGAAGAAGAAAGCATGGGAGATCACAATGATCTACCCATGTGCTGAAAATTTTTGCAGCTGAGGAGACTGCATGAATAGAGCCAACCATTGGAGCATTTGGATGAAGTGATCAAGGAGATTAGAGAGCTTATGTTAGGCTCAAGAGGAACTGTCAGCGAGGAGAAGATGGGCAGAAGAGAAGCAACAACAGCGCAGAAGTAACAACAGGAAGATGGAGCAGATGAACAACTCTAGATATTTGTTTGGGATCCAAGAGGATTACCCTAACTGAGATGGGAAGCTCATGAGCAGGAGCTCATTAATTTTGCAACTGAGGAGTATGATGCAGGAGCATCTCTCCACGTCAGCCAGCCAACCAGCCAGCCACGTCAGTGAATTCAAACCGTGCATTGAAGAGAGAGGCGCAGCCTCATTTAAAATCTAAATTGAATGTAATTTAATTGCTTAGGCTATTGAGCCATAGAGTCCTGCCTTTGCGTAGGCTATAGATAATATAGGCCTTTAATGTTTTGTAAGGCTGAGATCTAGATCCGGATGTGGACTAGACAACTCATTCAATATAATTGAATAGGGTAGGTAGGTTGGAGGGAAGCACTCGAAGAGCCCCCTCAGGTAAAAGAGATTTCATATCTCATTTTGGTAAACGAGGAAGTAGTGATGTAGTTGTAGAGACTCTACAAGTAGAGAGTAGAAGAGAAGAGCCAGAGAGAGCTCGAGAACACCCTTGTACAAATAGGCATTTTCCATTTTAATATAAACAGAAGCAATTTTTCCTACATGTATTTATGTGTTATGTGGATGTATGTGAGTGTTCTTTATGTATGTTGTAGATGTATGCTGTAGGTGTGCATTTGTAGGAGGGTGTATGATTTCAGGTGAAGGTCTTTGAGGCTTCACACCAGGAGGGTGTGACAGAACATTGCGGGTTCTGATAGCCATGCATAGAGGTTTCACTTATGAATTCTGCGGCTTTAGAAAAAGATGTGCTGCGGCACAAGAACTAGAGTCAACAACTCGGGAGAAAGACCTCAAGGTTGCTGAACACCTTGGAGGCAAGGATGTGTGGAAGAAGACATAGTTGCAGATAAAATCTCTGAGGAGTTCTGTAGAGCTCTGCCAAGTGGGCATTGAGCATATGTACAACAGTGCATTGAGAAGAACTCTATTGTGAGTTTAGAAAGAAGAATCAGAATCACTGAGGATTCTGAGAGCTCTGCCAAGTGGGCATTGAGCAGGTGCAAGGGGTGCACAGGAGAATAGGACATAACTGCTGGAAGTTCTTGGAGAAGATACTCTACTAGGAGGGCAGTGAGACATTGTGCATACAGGCACAGGAGAAGAGCACTCTTTTGAGTTATGTGATTTAAAGAAGAGTCCACTGAGGTATCTTCACAGGGTTTCTGAACACCCTGAAGGCTCAACAAGAAGTTGTTTGAGGCAAAGGATAGCCAGGAGGGAATCCAAACATTCTCCATCTACAGGAGAAAAGAAGGATAAAATCCCTTAGGGGTCTGAGTGGTTGAGAAGCTCAGGAGAAATATCACTTGTGTGCGTGAAGACTCTGCAGAGGCGCAGGAGTTGAAGAATCCTTTGAGGATTTGAAAGGAGCAAATCTCAGGAGGAACAACGTCGAGAACGCACGGTGATAACTTAGGTAAAGGAGCTCGCAGAGAAAGAGGACAAAGGTCGAGGCCTTTGGGTCTCTTCAAATTCTCCCAAGGCTGGGAAGAAAGCGCAACAGCTCATGAGGGAGCACAACAGCTGTCAGATTGGCTCGAGAGGGAGATCTGGACCATTGGTTTCTATGTCCAGGGAGCATCAGAGAAAGCATACTGAAGGGGAGATTATGGACTGTTGGACATGCACATAGATACCCGTCAACCGTCAGATCGGATAGGAGGTGCATGGGGTTTAACCCTTCTCATGCCAGGCAGAAGTCCCGACAGGTATCAGGATATCTACGTTTATGAAATTGGGAGTCTCAAGGACAGGAGGTCGGGGATTTCCATGGTAAATGTCCCGGGAATGATCTGAGCCATCTGTTTGTGGATACATATGGCGAAGATCGAGCGACCCGTCGGTATATCGGCTACCGGGGTTTTGAGTTGACAAAGGATTTCTGTCATCGAAGCATTGAAACCTCCGAAACAACAAGATTGGATCAGGGTTGTCCATGAGTTGGGGATACGTGGCAGAGATCCATACTATCAGGGAAAATCCTGATAGAAGATCAAATTGGTGCATTGGGGATCGACATTTCACGAGTCCTAGAGACAAGGAGGACTTACATTTCGGAATCACGAAGTCTGATTTTTCAAAAGAAAGGAGAGCTCCATTGTGTGGGGGCCAGCTGATGTCATATCGGAGATCGGGATATCGAGAATCCTGTGGACATGGGGTTTATGCATTTTTTTATTGCGATGTCCAAAACCCCGATAGGAGACAAGGATGTGGTCTTGGGAGATAGTGGTCATGTGGACCAGGGTATAGCCAGGAGGGGCTAAGGCGAGAAAGGCCATTTCAGGAGTCAAGAGGTCGAGAGGTCATACTTTTTGATTTGGGAAATCCTAAAAGACATAAGGTTGCGGTCTTATGAGAGCCAGTCATGTGAACTGGAAGTTTAGCCAGGAGGGGCTAAGGCAGGAAGGGTGCATCAACAAATCAGTGATCGAGAGATCGCAGGGACAGAGGTTCGTGACATCAAGGATCATGAAACCCTGAAACTTGAAATTAAGTCGGGGAGTTCATGGTTGAATGCAGAAGGCCATGAGGAGGTATAAGGACCTGTGGATTGGGTTTTCATCAGAAATTCCAGTAGGGAATCGAATGAGCTAATTCAGATCAAAGGGGAATTTGAACAATCATGTGAGCAGTAGCGCGAGGTGGTGGTCGTGTCTTACTGCACCAAGTGGTATCAGAGCCTGATTCTTGTCTGTATATTTTAGACAAGGAAGGCATAAGAGGAGGAAAGCACTCTGATACACACATCAAGTGGTATCAGAGCTTGATTTCATCTGTATATTTCAGGTGAAGCGTGAAGGTAAAGGAAGACAGAGCATTGGAGACTCTGTGGTGGTTGTTTGCAGGTAGGCAATAGTCCATAGACAGTCGGGAGGACTATGGAGGATGAAGCTGGAAACACTCTTAGTGTGGAGTGACAGTGGTAGGTTTGCTAGGAGAGCAGACAAGAACAACGCCATGACTACTGAAGGCCATAGGCATGCTGGGAGGAAGAGCAAAGCATAAAAGATTGCAGAAATGGATAAAGAGCTCACTGAAATAAGGGCAGACATAGAAAAGCTTGAACTGCGGAAGTAGTAGAAATCCAAGCTGAGATAGGTATATGAATGGCCCATGAAGAAGCTGAAGATAAAATGGCCAGTCAAGGAGTTCATGGTCAGAAGACAATGAAGGCTGCTAAAAGGATGGTTGAGGTATGCTGAAAACCTCAATAGACATGAGGAATGGTTTAGATGTGTGGAACAGAGACTGGAAAAATTCTCGGTGAAGAGAATGAAATGGGATCAGCTGAGGATCTCAAGAACTACCAGAAGGGTAGAGAGGAAATTTCAGTTTTCCAAGTGGGCAACGAGTTGAGATCACTGCAAGATCGCATGGATTGTCATGAGGAAAGCCAAGGAATTTCACATTTCCATTTGGGCAATGAAATGAGATCATTACGGGATCTTAAAGACGACCAGGAAGGTAGTAGAGACATCCCATATTGCCAGGTCGGCAGGGATGAGCAGGTGAGTTTTGATCATCCCAAGGAGCTGACCGAGTAGATGAGACTATCAGAGGGTCTCATAAATTCAGAGATGGATTTAGATCAGCAGATGCAGCTAACTGAGGAGGAAGATCAGGATAATATTCTGATGATTGGGGGAATTGGAGTATTCCTACCATTTTCCTAGGAGGAGGCAAAAATCTATGTTGTAGGTGCAACAACAATAGAAGGACAACCAGCTCAGACTGTCAAAGAGGGATTGGAGCAGATATCTGAAGCTGCCCAAAAAGAAGGAAAATAGAATGAGTGTTCTGAGGAATGACTCAATGATTTTGGCCAGGGAGCTGAAAAAAAGAAGCTGTAGCACTAAAGCTAGTAGCAAAGGAAGCCAAAAAGTAGGCATGCAGATTTATCACTCCATGGGAGATGGAGCTAGAGATGCTGGAGGATTGGCTAAACAATCCAGAACCAACAAGAGAATTGACAGAAGTTGAGTTGTCAGAGAAGGTGACTGAACAAAAAGTTAGTCAGGAAGAGACTGTAGAGGTGAAGTTTGCAGCAGAGTGGCAACTTGAGGCCATAGATGAAGATGAAGAAGAAAGCATGGGAGATCACAGTGATCTACCCATGTGCCAAAAAATTTTGCAGTTGAGGAGACTACATAAATAGAGATAGCCATTGGAGCAGCTAGATGAAGTGATCAAGGAGATCAGAGAGTTGATGTTACAGTCATCAGGAACTGTCAGCGAGGAGAAGCTGGGTAGAAGAGAAGCAGCAGCAGGAAGATGGAGCAGATGAATAGCTCCAGATATTTGTTTTGGATCCAGGAGGATTACCATAATTGAGATGGGAAGCTCATGATCAAGAGCTCATGAATTTTGCAACTGAGGAGTATTATGCAGGAGCATCTCTCCACATCAGCCAACAAACCAGCCAACCACGTCAGCAAATTCAAATCGCCCATTGAAGAGAGAGTCACAGCCTCATTTAAAATCTGAATTGAATGTAATTTAATTTCTTAGGTTGTTGAGCCATAAATCTGTGCCTTTGCGCAGGTTGTAGATAATATAGGCCTTTAATGTTTTGTAAGGATGAGATCTAGATCCGGATGTGGACTAGACAACCCATTCAATGTAATTGAATAGGGTAGGTAGGTTGGAGGGAAGCACTCGAAGAGCCCCCTCAGGTAAAAGAGATTTCATATCTCATTTTGGTAAAGGAGGAAGTGGTGATGTAGTTGTAGAGAGTTTGGAAGTAGAGAACAGAAGAAAAGATCTAGAGAGAGCTCGAGAACACCCTTATACAAACAGGCATTTGCCATTTTAATATAAACAAAAGAAGTTTTTCCTGCATGTATTTCTGTGTTATGTGGATGTCTATGAGTGTTCTTTATGTATGTTGTAGATGTATGTTGTAGGTGCGCATTTGCAGGAGGGTGTCTGATTTCAGGTGAAGGTCTTTGAGGCTTCACACCAGGAGGGTGTGACAGAACACTGCAGGTTCTGATAGTCGTGCACAAAGGTTTCACTTCTAAATTCTATGGGTTCAGACAAAGATGTGCTGCGACACAAGAATTGGAGTCAACAAATCAAGAGAAAGACCTCAAGGTTGCTGAACACCTTGGAGGAAAGGATGTGTGGGAGAAGACACAGTTGCAGACAGAAGCTCTGAGGAGTTCTGTATAGCTCTGCCAAGTGGGCATTGAGCATATGTACAACAGTGCATTGAGAAGAACTCTGTTGTGAGTTTAGGAAGAAGAATCAGAATCACTGAGGATTCTGAGAGCTCTGCCAAGTGGGCATTGAGCAGGTGCAAGGGGTGCATAGGAGAAGAGGATAGAACTTCTAGAAGTTCTGGGAGAAGATACTCTGCCAGGAGGGCAGTGAGACATTGTGCAGACAGGCATAGGAGAAGAGAACTCTTTTGAGTTCTGTGATTTGAAGAAGAGTCCACTAAGGGATCTTCATAGGGTTGCTGAACACCCTGAAGTCTCAACAAGAAGTTGCTTGAGGCAAAGGATAGCCAGGAGGGCATCCAAACATTCTCCATCTGCAGGAGAAAAGAAGAAGGATAAAATCCCTTAGGGGTTTGAGTGGTTGAGAAGCTCAGGAGAGATAACACTTGTGTGCATGAAGACTCTGCAGAGGCGCAGGAGTTGAAGAGTCCTTCAAGGATTTGAAAGGAAAAAAGCTCAGGAGGAACAGTGTTGAGGAGAACGCATGGCGAGAAATCAGGTAAAGGAGATTGTGGAGAAAGAGGACAAAGGTCGAGGCCTTTGGGCCGCTTGAAATTCTCCCAAGGCTAGGAAGAAAGCACAGTAGCTCAGGAGGGAGCACAACAGCCATCAGATCAGATGGAGAAGGAGATATGGACCGTTGGTTTCTACGTCCAGGGAGAATTAGAGCAAGCATACAGAAGGGGTGATTGTGGACCGTCGGATGTTCACATAGATACCCATCAGCCATCAGATCGGACAGGAGGTGCATGGGGTTTAACCCTTCTCATGCCAGGAAGAAGTCCCGACAGGTATCGAGATATCGACGTTCGTGAAATCAAGAGTCTCAAGGACAGAAGATCAGTGATTTCCATGGTAAAGGTCCCAGGAACGATCTGAGCCGTCCGTTTGTGGATACACATGGTGAAGATCGAGCGACCCGTCGATATATCGGCTACCAGGGTTTTGAGTTGACAGAGGATTTCTTTCATTGGAGCATTGAAACCTCCGAAACAACAAGATTAGATCAGGGCCATCCATCAGTTGGGGATATGTGGTAGAGATCCAGACTATCGTGGAAAATTCTGATAGATGGTCAAATCAACGCATCGGAGATCGACATTTCGTTAGTCCTGGAGACAAGGAGGACTTACATTTCGTAATCGTAAAGTCTGATTTTCCGAAATAAAGGAGAGCTTCGTTGTGTGGGGGCCAGCTGACATCATATGAGAGATCGAGATATCAGGAATCCCGTGGACACGGGGTTTATGCATTTTGGCATTGTGATGTCTGAAACCCTGATAGGAGACAAGGCTGCGGTCTTGGGAGATAGTGGTCTTGTGGACCAGGGTATACCGAGGAGGGGCTAAGGTAAGAAAGGCCATTTCAGGAGTCAAGGGGTCAAGAGGTTATAATTTTTTATTTGGGAAATCCCAAAAGACATAAGGCTATGGTATTATTAGAGCCAATCATGTGAACCAGGAGTTTAGCCAAGAGGGGCTAAGGCAGGAAGGGCACATCGACAAATCGGTGATCAAGAGATCACGAGGATAGAGGTTTGTGACATCAAGGATCACAAAACCCCGAAACCCAAAATTAAGTCGGGGAGTTCACGGTTGAATGCAAAAGGCCATGAGGAAGTATAAGGACCTATGGATCAGGTTTTCATCATAGATTCCAATAGGGAATAGAATGACCTAATTCAGCTCAAAGGAGAATTTGAATGACCCTATGAGCAGGAGCGCAAGGTGGTGGTCGTGTCTTACTGCACCAACTAAGAATATTCATATGGATCATATATAATAGTCACACATATCATAAGCATAAAGAAGAAGTAGGTCTATCTAAACCTATCAAAGTACTTAGCAAATAACATGTGAGCACATCAAGACAAAGAACAAAGCACATAACACAGTGTTTACGTGGTTCACCCCTACCCTGGGACTATGTCCACCAACTCTTCTTCTTTATTGTCTTCAGTCAATCGGTTACAATCACAAAGCCTTCAAAACTCCTACTTTGCACAAGACAAAAGATCTGTGTAGCTCGTTAGATCCTTCTTCCTTGTGTTACAACACCTAAGCTCTCCACAATCTGCTGCAAGGATCTTCACTTAGCTCTACAAGTCTCTTACAGTCATGCACAAATCACTTACAGACTCTACTCCCACTTATCATACATTCACATCACATAGATGCACTATTCTCTATCCTCTTATTACATTGTATATCCTTCTATTTATACATACAAAATAGGCCTAAACATAAGTAAACCCATGAGCCGACATCCCATTCCCATTACATATTCCCAAAAACCTAGAAAGGGGGCCAAGATCCCATGATATCCACTTTGTATTGCACTCTTTCTTTGACAGGCTGTCGAAGTCTCAAAATAGGTCAACATGACCAAGAAACTCCCAAAAGTTGGTCAAGGGACAAAAATCATCCACAGAGAAGATCTGGACCATCTAACCCATGTCCAGGTAGCGAGAAGTAAGCGTAGGAGGAAAACATATATGAACCATCAGATCTGGCATGTGAACAAACAGTTGTTGGATCTGGAGGAAGTTGAGTGGGAGAAGTTCTTAAACCATCGAAACCGTCCATTGGAAAGGATGTGTGGTGAGCGCCCAATGTTTTGCTGACTCAGAACTTGAAGGAGTTAAAGAGACATTTGTGAGATTTCGTGAAACGTGAACTCATGAAAAGATTACAATCGTTGATCATTCCAAAATCATTGGGACCGTCCATTGTCAAAGAGGGCACGTGGCGAAGGGATAACATTTCCCTGACTTGCATGGTTGAAGAATCAAAGGGGGGGATAGGTCATAGCCATTGATCATTCTGACGCCATCAGGACCATCCATTTTGGAGGGATGAGTGGCGAGAGTTGATCATTTCACTGACTCACTACTAGAGAAGGTCAAAGGAGCAGAGTCAAGGACTCATGAGGTCCGAACTTGTGATATGATCTAAACTGTTGAATCACGAGAGAACCATGACCATTGATCTAGGTGAAGGAAACATCATAAGTTTGGGGATTGGGCATTCAAAGGGTAAGCGTTGGGTTCAAGTTTCAATATCGCGAAATGCAAAGTCCTGACGTGCTTACAAGAAGATCCCAGGTCATGGAGAATGGTCACACGAGAGGAGATAGGGAAAGGGGATAAAAACCATTAATCTCTTGTCAAATTTTCAAGAGTCAAGGAGTCACGATCGACTCACTTGCAAAGTCCTGACACACGATATCAAGATGTGCCTTTTTTGTAGGCAAGTGGTGATAGCTTGTGATCGCGTGGAGTAGAAGTCTGCACTTGGGTGCTTAGTCATGCAAGAAAATTTTTGTGAGAGGACCTGCGGATTTGAAGATATTGAAGGTTCCAACAGAGACCATAGATTTGTTCCATCTTGGTGAGAGAGAACGATATAGATATCGGGAGGTCACAGAACCCTGAAGGGGAGTGGGGTTGCATCAACTTGGCTAAGTGTTAACCCTGTGAACACCTTGCAAGAGACTTCTCAAGCTTTTATAATCCACTGAGTATATGTGCACTAATTTCACTCACTCTTCACAGTTTCACGTTATCTCTCCTGAGCTACTGAGTCTAGAAACAACTCTTCCTTCACACTCCTTGCATGGCTACTGTGCAATTCTTGCACCAATGCTTCAAAAGAGAAACAATTGAAACTTACAGAACACTACAAGTTCATTCAATTAACCATGAAATGCACAAAAAAAATTATAAAACATATAAAACAAAAAGCATAATGTTACCCAATAAACTCATGGATATGCAAAATCAAAGTTTGAGAGTACTCCTCCTGTATTATATTCCTTCAACAAAGAATTTACAAATTTCTCAATAAAAACTCTCTACAATAGGTCTCAGCAAATTAACATATAAACTTCAGCTGAAGCTAATTACAATATTCTTGAGCGGCCCATTTGGGCATAAACTACATACATTTATACATGGATGGGATTCTCAAGCCTTCCTTCCGACTACACTAGTGATTTCACATCATAATCAAGCATTCTACAACTAAGTCTTATTACAATAAATGAAATTTACAATCCATATATGAGTTGATGCTCAATATCTGTACAATCCTACAACTTATTAAAGAAATCACAATCTCCTATGATCTCATACAATGAAACTTGCCTCAAAACATTAAAATCTCATTAATTGCAATGCTTTCAAAATAGTAAATGATGTGCTCCCCTTGTGATCCAAATTTTTTGAACGTGCACGTTGGATGCTGAGTTTTCCTCCACTTTCTTCATTGAACGTTGATGACGATGCTCCTGCATAAAAGAGTGATCCTAACCTTACTATGACCTATCAGACGTCGGGAACAAGAATGACCATTACTGACTTTCATCTTCAGGATGGATTTTTATGACATCTGGGTCATGTATGTGTTCCTTCAAGTGAGCATGCCAAGTTGATTTGGGAATCACACTACAATTGGGTGGCAAGACACTTTGGCATGGAGAAGGAATTGGTAGTACTATAGAAGTGTTTCTATTGGTTGAAGCTTCAACATGATGTTAGTAATTATATTAAATCCTACATTACTTGCTCCATTTCCAAGCTATCCATTAAAAACAAGGACTTTACACCCCTCTGTCAATTCCCTACAGGCCTTGGGAATCCATCTCAATGGACTACATGTCAGGTCCTCCATCAACCAAACATGGAAATGACTGTGTATTCACAGTGGTTGATTGATTCTCTAATATGGTTGATCAATTCTCTAAGATTTCCATTCTAACCACCTACAAGAAGAGTATCACAACCAAGGCCACTGCCAATATCTTCTTTGATCATGTATGGGTACACTTCAGACTACCACATACCATCATATTATATCAGGACAACAAATTATTTATCACATTATGGTCGATCCTCTTGTAATTGTTGGACACAAATATCACGAAATCCATTTCCTTTCACCCTTATATGAATGGAAAAATAGAGTTCATCAATAGGATGATCATGCATATCTTGAACATGTACAACTCCAATCATCCACACACATGGAATGAGATCCTTCCTTATGTCCAACATAGCTACAATTAATCCTTCCATAACTCGGTTGACCACAATTCTTTTCAAGTGGGCCTATGATTTCAACCATTGGGCACCATTGATGTAGCACTAACCCTTGCATCCACATAGGAAGAATCCTCCCATGCTCAATATGAGGCTGAAAAATCCACAAAATTCATTGAATGGATTCAACATATCCACCAATAGGTCCACGGTATTTTGCAGAAATACAATGCTCAATACAAGCAATTCCATGACAATGTGGGAGACAAGGTTTGGTTTCATTTGGAGAAAGAGCACCTTACAGGACCCCATTAGAAATCATGGCCACTTTTCAATGGACCTTAAACCATCACCAAGGTTGTGGGTGATAATGATTTTTAGTTAAGTATTCCCCCCTTCCTTGTCTTGCACCTAATATTTAATGTGGACCTCCTTCTTCCATATTTTCATCCACTATTGGACACATCAGAAGTGGCAGAGAAGGGAAAAACTATAGAAGTCAACCTTGATGGCATGGAAAAAGACACCATTGATATGATCATAGACACACAAGTTAACGGAACCCGCCATTATAAGATCCAACTCTATCAATTTTTCAAAGAAGGGTAGCTATTGCACCAAAGAAAGTGGCTCCCCAAGCATCAAGTTTAGTAGAAGTTTCCCCATTTAATGGGGGAACTCAATGTAATGGGGACCATTGATTCCTAAATGGGGAGTACTAATACAAGTGGACATCAGTGGTTTCCCACCTATTCCATTGGCTCAAAAATAGTTTCCATATTGGCAGTTTTTTTACGGTTTTTCGCGTACCAAAATTTTGTGGCCATTTTGAGGCCCTAAACTACATTTTTTTGGCTTGGTAGTGCTTATCATGTAACCAAAGGTATATTCTAGGACAAATGGAATGTGCACTCTTTGGTTAGACCTTTTCAACTAGGTACTAATTTCCTCAAACGAAGATCATATGAAACATTTATGCCCTCAGGAAGTTGATGTATCAACTACCCTCATTAGGTCCCACAAAACTTTTGGTGTTTCATCTCTTGACGTTAGGGTTTTGGGTGTTTATGGTTTTCTCATTTATGATTTATGTTAAAAAAACCTTTGGATCCTCATTGTAATCACCTTCTTGTGAATACGTGTATCTATGACATCTCTTTTCAGAGATAATCTACCACCATTCTAGTGAGTTCATTTCACTATGTGTTTTCTTTTACAGTCTTTGTATATTTCATTATTTAATAGAATTTGAGTATCACTGTATCTCTATGTTTCTGTCCTATTTCTATGTTTCATTTCATTCCCTCATAAATCCATATTAGTGGTATTAGAGAAGTCTTCTCTTTATCTATTTCTGCATGCATGTCTCCAACAAGGTCTGGGTATATGGCATTGGGACTCAAACTGGTCGATCCTTTGGAATATTTTCCTCTCCAACCTCGATGATTTCCCATGGTGGAGGAAAAGAGAGATGAGGGAGAAATAGATCCTATTAAGTTATTTATCACAAAATTTTGCGCAACAAAGGAACGAGATGATGGGTAATTTTTCCCAAATCCTTCAATGACACCTGATAACAACAAGTGCATCTTCATCAATCAACTACTTTAGAGGCACCACCCCTTTTAAGGTATAAGTTAATTTTTATATTCCCATGTTTGAAGGTCAAATATATGTAGATTCTTTGGAAAAGTGGTTAAGTCTACTAAAAGGTTATTTCTCTATCCACAACTTTTCCAATTAAGGGAAAATATCACCTTTGCACTATTTAAGGTTGTCCCCCATGTCAAACATTGGTGGGATACCTACTATGAGAAAAACTCCATAGAGGAGTCTGGAATATTTAGGGTTGAGCCCACTTGGGAATCTTTTATGGATGTCGTCAAGGAACAATATTACCATGTTGGAAACTACAACAACCAGTAGATGAGATGGACCACATTTTGTCAAGAGAGGGAACAAATAATGTCGTAGTTCACAAATACCTTACATACCTTATGTACCAAGACAAGTATTAGAGACTTTGAGCAACATCTAGTTCTAAAATGTCATAGGGGTATACATAGGTATATCCAAATAGAAATGGAGTTTTTGGACATCTTATCACTGGGAGTGGCTTATTGATATGTTTTCAAAATTGAGAAAAGCTTTAATCAAAGGAATAAGTGGGAGTTTGGATCTATGAATGAATCACAAGATAAGTTAGGAAAAGGAATGCCCAACACACAAAACAAAGGAGAAATAAAGGATGGAAAACCCAAGGATAACCAGTCTAAGTTGTATAAAAATAAGGGTAATGGGAAGACGAAGAAGGACACTAGGAAGTGGTGTGAGTTCCATAAAGGCTCCTAGCACAACACTGATGAATGTCTCTCAAAGTAGTCATTGGTGGCTGAGCTAAAATCCTCAGAGTTAGATCCAAACTCTAACTCCAATTTAGATCCATACAAGGGGAAACAAAACATTGATGCATAACCCAATGCTAGTCACTACCACCAATATATTTCCAAATGAACTAGAAGAGACAGAGGAAGGTGGGCACCTTTTTCACTCACAAATGTGGATGAAGGGTTGTCTGCTATATTTCATTATTGATAGTGGAAGCCAAAAGAGCCTCATATTAGTAGAGTTATTCAAGAAGTTTGATTTTCAGACAACACCACATCAGCAATCATACAACATTAGGTGGCTTAGCCAAGGATGATATCTCTGCATCAGCCAACAATGTCACTTTCCCTATGGAATCAAGCCTTTCAAGGATGAGGTATTGTGTGATTTTTCCCCACTTGAACTTTTTGATTTTCTTTTATGAAAACCATATATGTGGAAACATCATGATGTATATGAGTATAGACCTCATATTTTCATTTTGACCATGGGTATTAAACTGTACATGATACAAAAGGTACCTCCACCTACCATAATTTCTTTGGTCTTGGCTAAGTAGTGCAGGAAGTTCATCACCCATATTGGGAAATTTTTCCTCTTCATTATTCACTCTCAGAGTGAATAGAAGGTTGTGGCCACATCCATTTTCTCGTGGAATAATATCGAGTTATCTTCACCTCACCCATTGGGGTGCCTCTACATTTTCAGGTCAAGAATTCAATTGAGTGGACCCCTAGAACATGGTTGTGTCCATTTCGTCACTTGGGTTAGCAAAACAAGGGCAATTGCATGCTTAGTTTTTCCTGCTAGACAATACAAAGGTTAGTGCATGAGTTAAACAAACCAAGCACATGAAATAAACAAGTAAACAAATTAAAACAACTAAGGAAATAAAAACTAAAATTCATAAGAAACTTTGAACCAAAAAAAATCAACCAATGACCAAGATTATGCCACCAATGGATAACTATATTAGTTGGAAAAACACCATAGAGAAAAATGAGGACTTATGGGTCCCGTATTCCTCCTTGGGAGGGCTCTTGAGTTCCCTATTGGAGAGCTCTTATTACAATGGTAGAAAAAAATTCAAATGATGAAGAAATCAATGCCTATTCCTTCAAGAGGTGAGTGGAATGGCCTATTGGAATGTTGCTAGAATGCTCCAAGGAGAAAAGAGGATTCTCAAGGGAGGATTGAGGAAACATAATAATACTATGAAAATATTAATTTCTAAGTGCACCCATGGCCTCCATTTATATCATTTCTTCAAGGCAATATTCAACTAGCTCTTAGTGTGAACAAGGGGCCCTTTAGGGAACCCATTGGTCCTTGACCAACCCCCCATTCAGATTTAGCTCATATTTGAAGGTCAAATCAAGTTGGGAGCTGGTCCATAAGTGGTTGATGGGATGAAAAGAACCATAAATGCGTTGTTCACAGGAGTGCAGAGATTTTCTCGTACATAGTTGTGCATATGGTGCATTGTGCACTCTACGAGCTTCTTTGTCCCACGCACTATGCATGCGCCTCCTTTAGTGAGTTAGAGAATGTCATTTTTTTCCCAATTGTATAGTTTTTACCTCTTGGAAATGTATTTTTCTGCTGCAAGTGAACAAATAGTTGTTTGGTATTGTTGTATTTTTGTAACCATTTTCATGCAATGTTGCAGATGAAATTCTAGTGATAACATATGCCCCCTGATGTGTGAGGTTAGGAGCATACATATAGCCGAAATACATCAATGTTTATTTTAGTGAGAGTGCCATTGTAATGAAGAGTGATGAGAGAAACTGCAAGAACGATCCATTGGAGGGAGAAGGGAAACTGTGGGACCCAAATATTTCTCTAGGAAAAAAAATAAAATCTGTATACGAACGAGGCAGGCATGCCCCATGCTCATGTCATGTAACTCAAAATGTAAGACAATAACTAAATTTGTATGTTGATGTAGATAACTACAACGCCCTCTGGGGCAGTTTGATAATGACGGATGGAAATTATGAATGGTGAACATACTTTGAAAAGAGGCAAGGATGCCTGTAAAAAGTGTCAATGAATTGTAGGCATTAATGGCCTAACAAATTAAGAGGTCTTTGGCTAGTAAAAAACAACTACAATAGTCGCATAATAAGACCCATTGTAACATGATATTTTGTTGAAGTCTAATGTTATGGGGGTCAATGGAACCAGAGGGCAATGATGGACCTCTCTGTGCCATTTGATACTCCTCATTGTAAAGGTAATGAGAGTCAATATATTGTCACCCTTCTGGAAATTGTGTTGATGTCAAAAAAAATGGAGATGTGATTCCAAGAAGAAAAGGGCTTCATGAAATCCATGGGGATACGATCAAGAAATGATAGGCAACATGAATGAAGTCAATATGCTTCAAGACTCAAGACTTCCCTTGGTTGGGGGTATGTTTGAAGGATGATTGTCAACAACCATAAAATTGTATCTAGTGTCAGGGGGACAACTAGACATGGGGTTAAATTGTGTAAGAGGTGTGACAAAGTGGAAAAATTAAAAGATCAGGGGTACATTATGTTTGGGATACTTGAGTTTTATGAATGATGTCATAATAAGAAAAGGAGAGTGGATTCCCCAACCAAGGGCAACATGGGTTTCGTTTCTAGGAAAAGAAGGTCATCAAGGGTGACGACAAAAATCTAAGTAAACGATGGAAACAAAGGACTTTTACAATTATCAAATAAATAAAGAATAATTTGGGATGAGTGTACAAATACAGAAATGGGTGCCCCAGTGCAATATGTCTTGGCCAGTGAGGGCACAAGCTGCGAAGAGAAATAGTGGAGGGTGGGGGCCCCATGGGTGGGTTTCTATATGAGGGAAATGAATGGAGGACAATATGAAGATGTGAAATCTGATTTTGTATGCAATGGAGGGTTAACGATACTATGGAGGTGCATTCAAATAGAACCATGATGAGATAAACTAGGATTCCATTGGGAAAGCTAGAAACATGATAAGAAGAAGTGTGTGGATTATTCTTAGGAGTGCATAAGACTATCAAGACTCCTATCCCTAGGAGGTGAAAGCAGCATGAGTGTCAAAGTACCAAGGGGAACTATGAATGTGACAACTCATGTGGGGGAGAGTGCTACCAGGTGACAACACCAAAAATGTAGCTAAGGTGATAGTACTGCAGATCCATATGTAAGGGCCATAAAGGTGAACGTCAGAGGGTGTGATTGGGAGATGCAAGTTGTTAGCACTGAGATTCACCCTCAAATTGAAAGAGGATAAGCCCAGTACCCATCAGAATGTTTGGTGGATGTTGTTTGGTTTTATGAGTGGAGGTCAAATGGAACTTACTAAAAGAATGATTTTAACATTGAAACTATACAAGAAATGCACAAGGAAGTGAGGTACTCATTAATTTCAGTCAGTGATTTGAGTTTAAGTGTGATTAGAAGGAAGACTTAGTAAGAGAGGTGAACAAGAATACTATGGGCATCTAGATTTCAATCATATTGGTGAAGAAAAATGGAGGTTCAAGAGCACTCTTGAACTCAAGTTTCAGACACTAAAATATGTCACAGAAGCATAATAATAAAATCTACATCATCATGAAACTACAAAAAATCGAATGGATCCTCCTGTTAATGTTTATGCCATTATTATAGTTCTTTGCATTTCATAAGATAAGAGCATAATAAGA
>CBVK0100603547.1:0-16719 GCA_900067695.1 Picea abies | reverse complement strand
TTATATGCGTTAATTTACTCGAAGTTGTAATGAGGGTTGTTGTTCATTTAAAAATGTTAGAATTGGGTTTTGTTGTCAGAGTCCTCTTATCACGCGCCATCCATAAGGGGGTGTATTTGTTCTTCACATTTACACTGTTCTTGATTGTATTCAGTTAGTTTCTTGATGTCTTATGTTGGGCGGGATGTAGACACCTCCATGTTCCGCAGAACAGTCGCCATCCCTGAGACCTTAAATGGTTAAAAGCGATGGGAACCTGGGCTTGAGCGTTGATTATGTGTCTTGGAGGTCCTAACCTTGCAGGGTAGGATGGGTGGGAGGTCATTCGTGTTTAGCAGTTAGTTTTACTTTTATCGCTAAAATGTTTGCGTTGTGCACCTCTGCCTATGGTTGTCTTTGTTGTAGTTTCTCGTTGAGGCCTTCAGTATTCTTGTGATGAACTTCATGGTTGAGTCTTATTGTTTGTCGAGTGGCGTCGTGTCGTTCAGGATGTTGCTACTTCTACACGCGCGCACACACCTTAAACACAAAAAAAATATTTGCACCTATTACTAGAATGGTTGTCGTAATGAGGCGGTTCTTTACAAAGTTGAAACAAATATACTTTATTTATATTGGAAGACTATGGTATATAATCATAAGTTCATTTGTTAAAGGTGCTTAGTCATAAGCCAAGAAAGTGAAAGGTGTCTAACCATAAGCTAAGATGTTTGAAGGTGGTTAGGTAAAAGTGATTGTTATGTGCCTAATCACGACATAGATAACATCTTTATAATAAGGTCATATGTGTACAAATGTTTTCTTTATATAATAACGACATATGTACCTAACATAAGTTTATGGTTAGTGTTTATGTATCTTATTATTCCCTGCTAAAGAAGGTAATATAGCAATCGATTGCATGTCAAAATCATTTTGACTTCTGTAAATTTACAAAAATTTTAACAATGTTTTATAATGTTTTGTTTTGCATGCTTAAATAATGGAAATTATCATACTTTGTTTTGCAAAATGTACAGATCTGATCATGTCAACCACAATATTTAGTCTTGGGGTTTTTTTTGCATGCTTAAATAATGGATGATCTCTCGTACATTAATAATTATATGTAATATCAACAGGCTATATGTTCAATAATGCCAACCTACCCATTATTTATTACAATATGTTGAGGATATCAAAGAATTTATGCAGAAGAGGGAAATGTTATTAATATTTCTCTAGGTGAGATGAAGCTTTCAGAATAGTCTCTTCTTGAATGTTTGGTAATCTTATGCCTCTTTCATTGAAATTAGAGGCTTCCTCGAATTTTTCTTTTTACAAGTTGAAATTGAAGTTTTCTTCTTTGTTTTACTATTTTATATTCCACACTCATGCATTATATCTCTTTGTCTGTGGAAAATAATGTGATTTCTATTTGAAATTTGCAAATATTATGGGAAGATCTCGTAAATATTATGGAATCCACATACCATTTTCCACAGAATATACTAACTAGATCCAAAAACAAAATACATGAAATATGGTACTACACATATTATAATATATTATCAAAGAAAAAACAAGCTACATGAAATTTGGACATTTGAACAAAAATTTACAAGTTAAATGAGTACATCAATAAAAAATAACATACTAACCTTGCAAGCTCAAAATCCAAGCTATGTAGATCGAGAATTGGATTTGTTCACCAGTGGGTGACGGAAAAAATAAACAACTCAAAAAAAAGCCAAGAACAATGTCGCAACTATAGAAATTGTCTCGTAGAGTCTCTTAAAGTCACACACACACACACACACACATATATATATATCAAATAGTCAACTAGCCGTTAGCACTGATCAATGAGATAGGAAAAATTTTCGTCGCTATTGCGATGAAAATCTCGACTAGATTAAAATACTATTTTCGTGGATATTGTGAGGAACATTCGTGGCAATAAAGACAAAAATACCGCCTTATTTAAAAAAAAAAGATGAAACTAGTGGAAGCATGGAAAATTTCTGTGGAATAATCCACCCATATGTAGTAGTGTGTATGTAACATCCCGCTCTTGTGCACTGAGCGAACTTATTCGTTGAGGACACTTTCTCGCAAATGATCCGAATTATTATGCTATTAAAACATTGATTTTGATTATGAGGCATTATGGGTTGATGCCATGTTGTTTTGCTACATTGACATAGACATGTGCTATTGTCTTGGTTTTACTGAGTGTGCAGGATTTTGGACCTCGAGGATGCAGATGCATCGATGGAACCCCTTGGACTCTAGATCGATTTGGGGAGTGAACCATTGGGGTTTCATTGTCTTATATGTGATATTAGTGCATTTGATTAGACGATATGATTATGGACATATTTCTGACATGATTCATTGATGATTCGGGTTGATGATAGCTTGACGACCAAATTCACATGTGGAGTAGAGGGGTCATGCACGACTACCAGAGATGTTGAGGGAGAGGTTTGGAAAACAACCCTGCCGCAACCTACTAGCACTCTCGCCATGGCTCAAACTATAGGTTAACGTTTACCTAGTTTGAGAGGACCCACGATGTCGTGAGGGTAGACTGCGACAATCGCTCATGATGATTCTAAGGGGCACACAATAAGGCGGGGGCCTTATTCCTTAGAGGTCCTTAGTCTTCCACAAGTTCACCTAGTAGAGTATTGACTCCAGGGGTTTTTAATGTCTACCAAGTGAGTCAAGAGGCTAGTGGCACCCTTGGAGCACGTGGTGAATCCTGAAGGGCACGTCGCGCAAGAAAAATGGAAAGATGGGAATGGCACCCTTGGAGCACGTAGTGCATCCTGAAAGGCATGTCACGCAAGGGAAACAAATGAGGCAAGTGGAACCCTTGGAGAACCTAGTGCCTCCTGAAGGGAATGTCATGTTTTTAATGATAAATGAATGAACCTAGATGGCCTTAGGATGAATAACGTGATAATAATTTTTTAAAACAATTTCCCTAATAAAATGTCGCCCAACATGAAAATTAAAGTCTAGTTCTAAATTATACTGGTGGCCAACCCTCCACAATTAGCTTGGTGAAGTTATTTTCAATAGCTAGTTGAAATCCCCTGGTTAGACCCCACAATTCTGCTACATTGTTAGTGGAATGTCCTATGTGGCCCGCACTGATGAGAAGGACGTTCCCCTGATGATTGCGAAAAACAATTCCATAACCTGCAGGTCCTAGATTACCCTTAGAGGCCCCATCAAAATTGAGTTTGAGGAAACCCTCTAGGGGAGGAGACCAGAAGGAGGGATTGTCGAGGAGATAGGACTGGGGAGGAGAGGGAGGAGCCAAGAGGGTAGAGGGTGGAGCCCAGTACCGAAGGATGGGAAATTCAGTTGGGTTGTTATTCACGTCTTCTCCAGACCGCGCTTGAAGAGGTAGAGTCTCCTGGATGTTCCAACAACACTAATGCCAACAATGTTTCCAAGGTAGGGACAGACATTTGAAGAGCCTTCGATTCATTTATTTCCAAGTTTTCTAGAGGATAAAGCCTGGTATTAGTTTCCAAACCCGATTGAGGAGGGGGGATTAGAAAGCTTGATCCCTCCACTTTGTGATGGTAGTCAGTATGCTATCCCGGCAGCGGTCCGAGGTGCGCATGATGAGCACCACTTGATTCCAAATTTGAGTTGTGTAATGGCAAGAGTTGAGAAGGTGATTCATTGTTTCCTCTGCCTCTCCATAGAGTAGGAAAATAGAGGGGCCCGCAAAGCCCCTTTTCGCCAGATTATCCTAGGTTAGGATGCTAGAATGATTCATGAACCAGAGGAAGAGGGTAATTTTTGGCCAATGCTTGAGACTCCATAGCTTGCGATATGCTTTCGTGTTAGGGAGAGGGTCTAAAGGAGCCTTGAGTTGGTACGCTTCCCTTGTGTTGAAGGTTCCTTCTAGTCTATATCCCCATCTTAAGATGTCCTCCCCTGCTATGCTTGGAATTTTTCGCTTAGCCATCTCTTCTTGCCACGGAGTTAGGTCCACGCCTGCCTCCATATCAATGTTGTCCCTGTCCAGATACCACTGGTGCCAAGTGTCCCCTAGGGAGGTGTCCCGCCAGTAGTCAATGACTTTTGTTAGTCCCGCTCGAGTGGCTGGGTTGCAAATGGTAGGAGCCCAGTCCTCCTTGCTCATAATTGACCATTGTTGCCAGGATTCCTGCCAAAATAGGGTTTTTTTCCCATTTCTGACTTCCCAGAAGGCGTTGTTAGTCACCAGTTGTCGGTTCTCCTTCGCTGCTTTCCATATTAAAGAGCTCGGTCTATCCTCATTCCAGTGGACTAGATTCTTCTCTTCCACGTTCGGAGCATATTTCTTCCTCCATAGTCGGGCTCAAAGGTCCTTGGGGATTTTTAACCATCGCCACCATATTTTGGCACTTAGCACCTTGTTCATGATGAAGGGATCCTTCAAGCCCAAGCCTCCTTGCTCCTTGGGCTAACAGAGTTTGTCCCAGCTAACCAGTGCCACTTTCTTTCCTGTATTGAGGCATTTCCAAATGAAGTTTCTTTGAATGCTTTTGATAGTGGTGAGAACAACCTTCGGAGCAGCTAGTGCAGAGAAGTCGTATATTGGAAGGGCTTGGAGAATGGCTTGGAGAAGGATGAGGTAGCTTGGGAGATTAAGAGCTCTGTAGGTCCAAGAGGAGAGATTTTTGGAGAAGGAAGAAAGAAGGTGTTCCCAGGAGGAGTTCCAGAGGGCATTGTCAATTAAGGGGATGCCAAGGTATTTAGACGGAAGGGAGCTTCTGTTGAAACCAAGGAGGCCATAGATATGACGTTGGACCAGAGGAGGGGTGTTGAAAAAGAAGATTTGGGATTTATCCTTGTTGCAGTCTAGGCCTGAGGCGTCAGTGAAGGTTTGAAGGACATCCATGAGGGAGCTGGCTTCCCGGACTATGGGGCTACCCATCAAGAGGGTGTCATCAACAAATTGGCTGTGCAAAATAGGTGGGGAGATTCCATGCAAGGAGAGACCTGTCAGGAGTTTGGAATCAATGGCTGCATGAATGGATCTGCTAAGGCCTTCGGCTAGGATAATGAACAGAAACGGAGAGAGGGGATCTCCTTGCCTGATCCCTCTTGAGGGGGAGAAGGGCTTCGACGGGACACCATTGATGAGAATAGAGAAGAAGGATGAAGAGGTTAGATTTGATATCCATGTTACCCAGCCCTGATCGAAGCCAAAAGCTAGGAGCATTGCTTTCATGTATTCCCAGTTGATTTTTTCAAAATCTTTAGAGAGGTCTAATTTGAGGAGCATACTTGGGGTCTTGGTCTTTTGCAGGGAGTGGATCACCTCATGGGCAAGGATGATGTTGTCTAGTATTTGTCTCCCCTCCACGTAGCCTGATTGCTCCGGGGAAATTATTGTAGGTAAGATGGGTTTGAGTCTCCTGGCTATCACCTTGGTAAGAAGCTTATAAATGACATTGCACAAAGATATCGGCTTGAACTGCTTGGGGTGATGTGCCTACCCCTCTTTGGGAACTAAGGCTATGAAAGTGGAATTGAGAGCTTGGATAATTTGACCAGTGGCTCGGGAGTCCTCTAGGATTTCCCATACTTCTGTTTTGATCAGCGGCCAACAGTGATGGAAAAAGTCACTTGTGAATCCGTCGGGGCCTGGAGCCTTGCCCTTGGGAGTCTCCTGAAGAGATTGGTCCACTTCCTCTATTGTTATTGGGTGTAAGAGGGAGACATTTTTCTCTGGGGTGATGAGAGATGGCACATGACGCGTGACCTTGTTGATAGCCTCATGTCTATCTGTCCTAGGTTCTGTGAGGAGATTTTGAAAGTAGCCTGTCAAGGTATTTTCCATGTCCTCATGGGAATGTACAGTGTCCCCCTCGTATAAAAGGAGATGAGTGATCTTGTTGGAGTGTCGCCTTTGGATGATAGTTCTATGAAAGAATTTAGTGTTGTGCTCCCCTTCCTGGAGCCATTGCACTCACGATTTCTATTTCCATAATATCTCCTCTTGATTTTTCCTGACTTCGAGCTACTGATTTATTGTTGTTTCCTAGGCTCTAAGTTCATTTTTCATCCCATGTAGTCTAATCTGCTGCTGAATCCCTTCCAATTGTGCCAATAGCTGTTTTTGAGCATAAAAAATATTGTCGAAGGTTCTCTGGTTCCAAACTTTGAGAGTCTGCTTAAGGTTTTTTAGCTTTTTCTGGAATCGATACATTTTGGATCCACGAGGTACCTCGGCCTCCCTCCACCAGGCCTGGATGTTTTCTTGGAACTCCGGGTGGTCTAGCCAGAATTTCTCAAACCTAAAATGTTTCTTACCAGGGGTGGCCGGGATGTCCATCCTTAATTGCAAGGGCCAATGATTTGATCCAAAGAAATTTAGGATAGATGATTCTATTGTGGTGCCTTCCATCATGAGAGATTCGGATGTCAGAAATCTGTCTAATTTGCAGGCAATTTGATGAATACCAGTTCTTCTATTTGTCCAGGTGTACAATTCGTTGTTCATGCCCATATCAACTAGTTGAACCTCATCTATGAGAGTATTGAAGTCCCCAGAGTCCTGATCTAGACGCCTAGAGCCGCCTCTTTTTTCCTCCAGGCTGTGAATAATGTTGAAGTCACCGCTGACAATCCAATTTTTGTACTGTGCTAGGATATCAACATATCGCAGGCTCCTGAGGAAGGCCTGCTTGTCCCGGGGGCTGGCAGGGCCGTGGACATTGGTCAAGTGTCCAGGCCTATTTGAGCCGATAAGCCTGTAATCAACAATGATAGACCATTTGGTGGTAATGAATTTGTCCAATATCACAGCATTGGTGTTCCACAGGATGGCTAGGTCGCCTGTTGTTCCTGTAGCATATGTTGAGACTGCCTTCCCCAATTTCTAGCAGTGGGGTAATAACTTGTCAATGTCTTCTGAAGTACATTTTGTTTCCTGTAGAAGTAAGATTTCTGGCTTTTCTACTAATATCAGATCCCATAGCAATTTTTTCTTGCTACATCCATTGAGGCCTATGATATTCCATGTGATAATCTTCATGATGACAAGGGGTTGGGGAGAGGAGGGAAGCTATCCAAAATCAGATTGATTTGTCCTAAGTTCACCATAAAGTTCCCTATTTCCTATATGAGCTTGTTGGTCGATTTTCTACCCCTTTTCTTTTCATCTTTCTAGGTTTTGGCTGGGTTTTTTTATTAACCGCCCTGGATCCCTAGGCCTTTTCTGGCTCGAGCTGAGGACCCAGCTGAGGAATTGAGGAACACTTTGTGAACCTTGCACAATTGATCTCTAGGTATGGTGTAAATTTTTTGCTACCTGTAGGCATGCTCTAGGTGCTCCAGATCCACCCCATCTAGGTCTTTCTCTTCTAGCTCCATGTCCGCCTCCCCATCGTCTGTCTCTTACTGGTCAGGGGTAGAGTTGGGGGGGGAAGGGTCACGCTCCTTGCCCTCGGTCGGCTGATCCGTTCCTTGATTGATAGATTGAGGAGAATTGCTTGGAGGTGGTATTATGGGGTCTTAAGGATTTATGGGGTTTTCCAGATGGTTTTTCAAGATGTCAAGCTTATTACTAGTTGAGGGATCTTTAATTACCTGAGATGGTTTCTTCCTTCTACCTTGACACCCTTTTCCCACTGGTTGCATGAAGCCGTCCTTGTCCTTGATGCTTTCTGGGTTCCCTTCTTTTGCCATCACGTTGAGTGGGCAGTCTCTGAAGAGGTGACCATGCTCATGGCATTTCCTGCAACGGAATGGAATATGCTCGTAGTCGATGGTTTGAGACCAATCCTCGTCATGATATTCCAGTGTGATGGATCCTGGAAGCGGCTTGGCTATGTTCAGATATACACATATTCACACATAAGAGGTGTAGCGTCGCTACTTAGTGGCCTCTGAAGATTTGACATAAATGCCAATAGTATTCCCAATTCCAGCCAGGACCTCTTCTAGCCAGAACTCCTGGGGTAAGGAGTATAACATAATCCAGACCGGTGCATGGGAAAAGTCCTCCTTCTCAGGGCTGAATTTCTCAGTCCAAAATCTTAAGAAGAGTCCTGCCGAGTTGTAGAAATATGGCCCTCCATCAAAGATGCGATTGTGATCCTCCAGTTTGTCGAGGATAATCGTGAAGAAACCCTTGGATCCCAGTTGTAAGTCATAATTCCCTCTCGGCTTCCACCAGTATTGTATCCATTTGACCAGATCTCATTCCGAGGGCCAAAGCCCAAGAAATTTACCCACCAGGGCATGGTCCCTCATATATTGCTTCTACACCTCTATCCTCGACGAGCTGATAACATATTTTGGGGCTTGTGGCGCCTGTGGGATACATTTACCTGACAACCATGGATTTGAAGCTCGACTAGGGTCCTTCTCCTTCTCCGGGTCTATATCCATCTCTCGATCTTTGAAGGTCTCGTCCTCCAGAAGCTCCATGCGCAGATTTGGTGGCATCTCAAAAGTTAGCGCTTCAACCCTTCAGTGGAGTTGTCATTCACCGTGACATGGCTGTAGGAGGCGCCTGGCGGCTCCCTCTCCTTGTGATTCATGAGCCCCCGTGGGGCCACAGATGTGGTGCCATAGATCAGTGCCGAAAGGCTCTAAACCCTAGTTTGCAGAATGCTCACACCTAATAGTATATTTGATATTACTCAAATTTTTCTATCATTTTAATATATATACATATATATATAATGATGATAATCTTCATTAATCTTGTAACAAGAAGGGAGTAAGCAATTTAATTGATTCATAAAAATTTGTTGGGATAAAAATAAAAAAGGGGAAATAATTGTTTTATTATATTATGATAATTCAAAAATTATTAATTAAAAAGGGAAAAGGGAAAAGTTAATTTATACACCTGCCAAATTGACCTCTAAATGAAAAGGGGAAAGAGAGAAATCTAAAATAATAAGGAAACTAGGAAAAGAGGGAAACATAAAAAGAAAAGGGAAACACAAGGGAAAAAGCAGAAAGTCAAACTTAGTAAGGTATCTAGCATTTAATAACTTTCTAAATTAACTCAACAAGTAAATTGGTAATGGGAAAAGTCATTAAAACTTGTAAGGGAATATGCAGACACCTAGGAGCAATTCTAGGATTGAATTTAGGTGGGTGAGGGAAATAGGGGTAATTAATTAATTAAAGAAATTAATTTATGGAGGAATGAAGGGGATGGGTGACACTTGTATGGGTAGGATTTTTAGGAATTAATTTATTAAACACTAATTTAAATTGGATTTTAGCAAGGTAAATGACTTTGAAAATCTATATAAAGGAGGGAGGAGGAGGAGAAAGAGAGGTCTCTTTTGTTTGGCGTAACTTTATGCTGCAGAAATATATACTTGAATGAATTAGCTTGTGGGAGTTGGGATACCCAGCTCAGTGAGGAGTGGTAGCTCAGCCTTGAGAAGCGATTTGGGAGCTAGATGATTCTCTAGTTAGTGTGTGTGGCCCCTTTGTGGCTCAGGGGACTAAGGGGAAGAAGAGTACCCCTAGAATTGGCTGGGAGGTACCGGTGAAGTCTCATCAGTCAGTAAGCGGGAGTTCCATGAAGAGTGTGAGACATCAACTCAGAGTGGCCAATCAGGCAACAATACACTTTCTTTATTTTTGCATGGTAGATTGTAGTAGGATTTATGCTTTGGATCTGCAGGTTTAATTGGGAAAGTAAATTGATTGTCTTAGTGTTCTAGTTGATGACTGAATTTTTCCTTGGCCTATAGCTCTATGATTGATTAACTCCCATGGCCTTCGATTCCCAGCATGTCTTGACCGCCCCGTGGTGTAGTTATTTGTGAATATTGTGGTTTTTTTTCCTTTCGTCCCTAGCTCATCAGTCCTCACCTGATCAGTCAGCCAAGAGCTTGATCTATGGTCGTCGCTTCGACGTTAATAGACCTATGGATCTCAATGCCCTGCTTTTCTGTGCATGGATGATGAGAAAAGGATGTTGTTTCCACCCGTATACCTCTGTTATTGTCCTTGGTTGATTGTTTGACTTGTGCCATCTAGCAAAGACCTCTACATATGGATTATCTTGGGTCCTTCTTGTTCTTTTTTTCTGCACCTTCACTAATAGAATCCCTGTGATCATTTCAATGACTTTTCCCACTGAATCCTTGTGTTTCTCTTACTGTTGTCTATGTTGTATTGGTATTCTGGCAATGGAAAAATGAATTGATTTCATGTCTTCATTTTTGTATTGGTATCCTGGAATGGAAAAATATTTTTATTTGTTATTCATGTCTGCGTTGTATTGGTTTTCTGGCAATGGAAAAATGAATTGATTTCATGTCTGTATTTTTGTATTGGTATCCTGGAATGGAATTTTTTTTTTATTTTTTATTCCTGTCTGCGTTGTATTAGTATTCTGGCAATGGAAAAATGATTTGATTCCTTGTCTTCATTTTTATAATTGGTATCCTGGAAATGGAAAAAATGTTTGTGTGTTATTCATGTCTGCGTTGTATTGGTATCCTAGCAATGGAAAAATGAAATCATTTCCCTGTCTGCATTTTTATAATTGGTATCCCTGTAAGGGAAGGGCGTTTTGGTCATTCATGTATGCGTTTGCATTTGGCATCCGGGCAATGAAAAGGGGAACCACGATTTTTTGATTTAAAACACTCCTGAGATTGTCGTTGAAGTGCCCATGTTTTTTATTTAAAACTTGATAGAGATTGTTGTTCAAATGCCCACATTTTTTTATTTTAAAACTTGACAGAGATTGTCGTTGAAATGCCCACATTTTTTCTTTTAAAAATTGACAGGGATTGTCGTTGAAATGACCACATTTTTTCTTTTAAAAGTTGACAGAGAATGTTGTTGAAATGCCAACGTTTTTTCTTTTAAAAGTGGATAGATATTGTTGTTGAAATACCCACGTTTTTGTCTTTAAATCTATTGACTGAGTTGATGATAAAACACCCATGAATTTGTTTCAAATCAATTGCCTGATCTTGTTGTAAATGCCCATGATTTTGGTTATTAAATCAATTGCATGAGCTTGTTGTAAATGCCCACGATGTTTTCCAATTAAATGTGACTGAGTTTGTTGTAAAGGCCCACAATTTTTTCCAATTAAATGTGACTAAGTTTGTTGTAAATAACCAAGGATTTGCCCAAAAAAAAGATTGACTGAGTTCATTGTTGAAGGGACACGATTTTGCTACTTAGAATGTTGACTATGTTGATTGTAGAATGACCACGAGTTGATCCTTCTGAAGTCAACATTCTCACTACCAACATTAATTTCTATGTAATTGCCATGTTATTTTCTAGGTTAATTGCTACAACAATGTCAAAGGACAATAGTTTCCTTCTTAATATCAATTTCTACAGCGATGTTAACAGTCAATAGTTCCCTTCTTAATGTTACAGACAACTAGTTATTTTTGGTATGGTTATATTAGATAGATGACATCTGTAATTTAAATGATTACAAGTGTTATATATTGTAGCATTTTACATTGATGTGGCTAATGTAGTTATATATTCTCATTTGATAGTTATATTGTAATTTCGAGGATTAACTTAGAATTACCCTTTTAGATGGTGATTAATGGTTAAATGAGTTTAGGAGTATTGACCAAAGTATAGATTAATCTTGCTAAATTAATTTGCATTTAATGATTAAATCATAATGCATCATTGCCGAACTGATTCGTAATGGAGGTTATTTCGATTGAAATTAATGCTTGATTGTAATGTAGAATTATCAATTGATTCTAAAGTGATGTTATTTAGATTGAAAGTAACGGCTATGGTGTAAAGTAGAATGGACAATTGGATTGTATTAATTTTTAATCAGTTGGTAAGTTAAAGACTAAATTATAATTTAGACTTGCTAAATTTCGATGGATATTCAATGTCAAAAAAAATTTGTAACTATTGACTAGTTTAGACTTGATGATTGGGTTGGGTGGTTGACAAAGCTGTGACTCACCTAGTAGTCATCCTCTTGTGCCTCGTCGAAATTTTGTGTGGGGTGTGGGTATAGTCTCCTTATCAGTATTCGACTCCTAGCACGTCGAAGTTTTCTAGAGTCCTTGGTCCAGATAGGATGTGTTGCTCCAAGGTTATTGACACGTCTATCATCAAGGGACAACATGATTCCTGATGAGGGGATCATGGCATGCCCTACTTGGATAGCAGTGAATGATAACTTGGCCAAAGGCGGTGCCTTCTGTGTGAGTGTTGTCGAGTGTTGTAAGTTTGTTTTTGCACATGGGTTGAACTCCTTCATGATTTTGGTTCATGTGCCTTGAGGTTCTAGTCTTTGTTCATCAATTTTGTTGTGTCGAGAGGGGGATTTTGTTCCTTGGTTTGTAGGTGGGCTCCTGTTGTGTTGGGTGGGTAGTCATTTCTTCTTGTCTTAACGAATGTTTCACCTCGTTTCTCATGTGCTAGTGCGTTGAGTCATAGTTTCCTATTGCCTATACTACATGCTTATGTTTGTCATCAATGGTGAGGTAAATTGTTTTCATTGTCACCTTCTTGCCCTAATAATAATAATAATAATAATAATAATAATATTTTTTTGAACTTCTACTTCGCTTGTAGTCATAACGAAGGGGATGTTACAGCAACTAGCTAGTGGGACTTTTAAACTGGTTTCTTTTACATCAAATAAATATCCACTACTATCCAATGGGCCTTATTCAAAGATGAGGGTTACATAGAACAATCAACTAACTACTATGCAGCCTAAAGCAGAGAGGTTATGAAAGGACCCTAACATGCCCCCCCCTCCTTCAAAAACAACATTACCTTTAAGTCTATTGATGATGAATTTTTTATAGCATCGTGGTTGGTTCCCATGAGGTGTATCTTTACAGTAGATCTATACAAAAAAAAAATTGGAATAGCACAATTAATTCTCTTTGGTATCCAATACTGCTAATGGATAATTCCAAATTGAGCCTTCGTCATCAAATTATGATAAAATAGTTTGCACCTTGCACTTTGATCCCATAATAGTTTTTAGAGAAGACACATGCAATACTAGAAAACTATTGGAGCTAGTTTGTAGGAGACTTGTCATATTCATTAGATGATCTCATAGGGCTCATGGAAATTGGGTGATAATTTCTGAAGTGTTTTGTCAAAACAAGTCTCTATGCTAAAAAAAAATCTACTAAAATTCATAGTCCTATTATCTCAGGAAAGAACTTTGATAGCACTTGTACTTCTCCTTAACCCTTGAAAATTGAAACATAGTTACGTATAGAGAGAATATAATTGCAAATTAACTAGAAACAAGAAAAAATCTATAAATATTCCCTTGTATATTGATAGGGTGATGAAAAATACAATATTCAATTTCCTCTTAATGTGAGGCACCATCCACTAAGTAGAGATCTAAATACATAACACAAGACAAGCATTTAATAATCTCATATATATTTAAATAGTTTTTCCATAGAAAACACTCTAAATACTTGGGGCTCCATCAGTAATGGGTACCAACTATCTAGTGGGCCTTATAAAGTGGTCCATTTTACAATGAATAACTATCCACTACTATCGAATGCACCTTATTCAAAGAGTATGGACATATAGAAAAATTAACTAACTCATATGTAGCCTAATGTATGGAGCTTAGGGTAGGACCATAACACGTGTAATATGTTTGTGGAACATCCGAGCCTCCCTTTACATTAAACCTTTAGAAACTTGTTTTGAATTTTGAATATAAGGACATATCTTTATGCTATCCTTTGTATAATATGCAATATTTTCTACATGCGTGATATATTTTATTATTGACACCCAAATTAGTGAATAATTTTCCAACATCTCTAGCATATCTACATGTATTAAGAAGTACATTGTTTGATGGTAACAATTTACCACATGTTACAAAATAATCCAAACCGACATTAACAAGTAACTAATAATAATCTCCCAACATTTAAAATTTTCTAAAACACACTATAATATATTAAGCATATCACATTTTATATATTAACAAAGACTTGCCCCTAATGCATTCTCATTCATATTTTTATTTTGAATTATAAAGAATTAAAATAGTTGTCGACTTAGTGAGCTTTTCCTTCTTCACCACTTCAAAAAGGAGTGTTTCTTCATTGTACCTCAAATTCTCTAGTTCAATTCTATGTTCTACAATGCATCCATTCATATTTTCTTCATTTCATCGACTATCTGGATGTTATCCCTCTCAAAAGTATCATGTAACATTTGCCTTTCAATTTATGTATGGTGTATGATATCATTTCCACTTTTATTTTTCATATTGTTTACCCCACATTATTTATTTTTGTTAGTGCCTCTTTAACTCTCAGTGTTGAACACAATAGTAATTACATTAGGAGTTTTTTATTGTAAAGGAGGTGCATTAAAAAGCTTGTCATACTCTTATTAGGAAACAAAAATTGCTTATATGCCCTTTCCTATCTCTTGAAGGAGAAATATTGTGATGAAATGCAAGAGGTGCAATATTTTTCCCATAGTTCCCTATATCATCTTAAAAAATACATAATAAGTATAATATCAAGATTTCCATCATTATCCTAAGATGGGGTGCTACCTAGCCAAGATAAATATTGCAACATCTCGACGTTGATGTCACCTCCAAGCACTTGGCCCCCCTCCCAAGATAGATATTTTACGCGATCATCACCTTCATGGTCTAGTTTTCATGTGCAACATTATATTACATGTTTCATTGATGGTTGGTTTTGTAAACTATGGTACAAATGTGGTGAATTCCATTTATGGTGTTGTAATGGCTCTTTCATTGGCTATGAACCTCATCATAGCCCATTTTATACCGCCCTCGTTGTATATTTATCTCATTCCTTCACCTACTCATAAAAGCGTCCCCACTTCCATTTGTCTTTCACCTATCTTTAGTCTTGTTTGGCTCCCCTTCTAATCCCATGCTCTCCCTCTCTACACAATGCCTCACGAATGAGGTAAATCTTACAGGGGTTCAAGATCCTACCGCATCTCTATAGGGCACTACTCCTCCAACCTATTCCCCTGTGGCTATCCAACAATATGAGGATGTTTGGGGATATGCTATTGTGGAAGAGGAAATTCCACCTGAAAAAATTCAGGAAATTATGGGAGAACCATCCTCACCTCCAACAAGATGGTTTCCAATAGATGTTCCTAGTAATTTTGATCACAAAAATTCTATGGGAAACATATCATAGGTTCAAGTGGTCAATTCCAGTAGAACATATGAAGCGGATTCTCTGCCTCAGTTCTTTGATGACTAGCTCAAATTAATCTTCGAGCTTCACAGGGATATTGTAGAACAACGTTTCCTCCAGGAGATGATGGATTGTTGTCTTCCAGACCTCCTCAACTCATTATCTGGCCAACAACCATGCCAACATTGTCTAGTTTTCCATCGTCGATGTGTGTGCAATCCAATGGGGAATGTTCTTCCTAGTGGCGATGGCGATAATGGTCAATCTAGTTTTTAGCTTAACTATTGTGAAATATTTGAATTTTCTTATATCTTAATTTCAGTTTCAATAGATTTCTGGTATGTTTGAAATCTAAGCTTGTTATGTAGTCAATTTGTCAATATTAGACAGTTTACTTTTGGCTCCCCAGGGTAGAAATTTAACGATATATGAGACGTGGTGTTCGAATTGGTTTCCCTTTTTGGCAGTCCAAGCACAAGGTGGGATGATATGCACTTAGTACTATGTTTCCTGAAGGTAATATAAGATTCTAAATTACAAGAAAACAAAAACATTTCCATCATTATGGTTGTAAAAATGAAATATAATATGAACAAAAATACATTGAATTTAAAACTCTCAATGCAATAACTAATTTGAACAAATCTCCACAAGAATCTTGCACATAATAATTTGATTAAGAAAATGTTTTAAAAGGATTGTGTGGTTATTGCAATATTCCATGAAGCCAAAATCTTAAAGTTGAAATGCTATGCAATATCGTTTTTTTTTCTTCTTTTGTCCCATTGGAATTGAATTTTTTCTCTTTTCAAGTAGCTAAATCCTTTTAAAAACTAGAAAAGTATATTCCAGTAACATAATTGCCTTCAATGGGCCTTCTTCTCTAAGGTGAGGTTCGAAACTCTGCTAACTAGACGAAACACCTAAAATTCCATCCATGCTAAGGTTTGGTGTTTCTCAAGACGAATATGATTCCAAGATGATCTTGATAGCTTAGAGACCCCTCAATCATGATTTCTTAGACCATAAGATAGCCCCACAAATCAGTCTCAAACTAACAAAAAAAAAAAAAAATCTAATTTTTACAAACAAATTTTAAATGACACATACATAAATATATAATTTCACAATCATAAACATAAACCTTTCATTCTTATTATACAAATTTGAATAAACATATAATTTTAAAATTACAACTTTTCAATTACAAATTTGAATTATTTTAAAAATTTTAAATTATTAATAAATTTTACAACATTAACACACATACACTTATATGTAATTGTTAATTAAAATACTTAATTCTTTAAGTTTCTCACATATTACAATTATATATAAAATATTTATATGATACTATTTGTTTTTATTTGTTTGTTTGATATTAATATATATTAAAATTTAAATATTCAATTTTTAAATATAAAAATACTACAATTATATATAAAATATTTATATAATATTATTTATTTTTATTTGTTGTTAATATATACTAAGATTTAAAATTGTAATTGTAATTATAAAACACATTTTTTTTTAA
>CBVK0100603546.1:0-16719 GCA_900067695.1 Picea abies | reverse complement strand
AAGGTTTAACAATCAAATATATCCAAATGCGCAATCAGGGTAAGATAATGCTCAAGAACATAAGTTCGAGACAACCTTTAGCAGTCATGTGATAAACTAGTGATCAAGCGTCTTTTCAGCAAATCAACCAAAAACGATGACAATCTAAGAAACGAAAAAGGTGTTTTCCCACTTGCAGTTGCGAAAACTAAAATGAAATTGAATTGTGATTGTCGCAAAAATGAGACGAATGTCTAGAAGCACAGTGCGACAATGATTTGTCATGATACCACAAGGGGTGTGGGCAGATTTTTGAGAGCAATAAAAAAAAAAATGGGTTGGCTGCCAACATGCCTCTGCTTTGAATGCCGCTGCATTATCTGTTACAAGCCTTTTGGGACAACCGAATCTGCTCAAAATAATTTCATAAAGAAACTTCATGACTACCTAGTGAGTGGCATTCCAGGTGGGAATCACCTCTATCCACTTTGTAAAATAATATGTGGCTACTAAGATCCACTTATGCTAACCACTAGATGAAGGATTTATCTCACCTATAAAATCTAAACCCCATTGTTGAAAAGGGCCATTCACCAATATAGGTCTCAGGGGTAAAGATTTTAGCTGTTGTTTTCCCATAAATCTTTGACATTTGTCACAAGCTTTGACGAAGGCACACACATCTGAGAAGAGAAAAGGCCAATAGTATCCAACCCATAGGATTTTATGAACAATGGTCTTCCAATAATGATGACCTCCACAAACACTTGAATGAAACTGATGTGTAACTTCGACTGACTCTTTTTTGTCTAAACATCTAAGAAGCAAACCGACAGGGTCTTTCCAATATAACAGATTATTGTAAATGCAAAATTTGATGGCTCTGAGCTTAAGGGCTCAAGCTTGAGTCATACTGAGTTCAGGAGGAACTTCTAGCTTTTGCAAAAAATGTATAATACCTGAGTACCATTCACAAGAAGAAAAGTGCTCTGCCACTTGTCGATTTCTATGTTGTCCATCCGCTACCAAATCCGTCTGCAAATTCACTGAAGTTTCTCCTATGAAATTAATGTCTAGAAGCTCATGATTTTCCTCTGTTAAGAGCTTAGCAAGGCCTTGGCCTTTCACCAATTTGGTGGGCTTTACTTCAATGTTGAATTCAATCAACTTTTCAATCCATCTAGCTCTCTTTCTGTCAGTATCAGGCTGAGTCAAAACATCTTTCACGGAGGGTGAAGGGACATATGCAATGACCTTTGAGTGGAGAATATAAATTCTGAAGGATTTTAAAGATTTTATGAGAGCATAGGCTTGTTTCTCAATAGGATCATACCTTAGTTCAACATCTCTGAGTGTTTTTCTGAAGAAAGCAACGAGATGATCCAAATTGTCATCATCTTTCTGTAGCAGAACTGTTGCCACTGTGTCATAAGAAGCAAAGGATAAAATGTAGAAAACCTTACTGTAATCCCGGCTGATCAGAGTCAGGGATTCCATGATATCTTTCTTGATATCCTAAAATGAGTTCCTTGTGTTTTCTATCCATTTTATCTCAGACCCTTTTTTCAGCATACATGTTATGTGTTTAACTAACTCGGCAAAATTTGGCACAAATATTCTAACAAAATTTATCTTACCGAGCAGCGATTGAATTTCCTTTTTTGAGCTAGGCAAGTGCAACCTCTAAATTGCTTCCACTTGAGCTGGATCAATCTTTACACCTTCTGCTGAGACGATGTGGCCTAAGATCTTACCTTTCCTGAGAGAAAACTGGGACTTTTTGGCATTCAATGAGATTCCAAACTGCCTTCATTTGAAGAACACTTTTTTTAAATGCTTTAGATGCTCCTCATGACTGCTGGAATATACTGTGATGTCATAAATATATATGAGGACAAACTTATCCTTTTCTCCCATGAAATCTATGTCCATGGCCCTTTGGAACGTGGCCCCGACATTCATTAATCCGAATGGCATCTTGGTGTACTTAAAGGTACCCCAAGGAGTAGTAAATGTAGTCTTCTCCTGGTCATCGGGGTGGACAGAAATCTGATTATAGCCGGAAAAACCATCTAGGAAAGACATGACGTTAGCCCCTGAAATCCTTTGCAGCAAATGTTCCATCTTAGGTAGGGGATAGTTGTCTTTCTTAGAGAATCTATTTAGGTTTCTAAAGTCCACACATAATTTGACCTCACCATTTTTCTTTCTCACTATCACTAGATTTACAATCCAATTGGAGTATCTCAAAGGAATTATGATCTTGGCATCGAGAAGATTTTTAATTTCTCTTTCAATCACAGGTAGAAGAAGAGGACTACTAGGTTTGAGCTTTTGTTTGAAAGTTATGGTGTCTTTCTCAAGAGGGATCTTGTGTTGAATGATATCAGGGTCATAAATCTTTAGATCACTATATTTCCAAGAAAAAAACATCAGAAAATTCTTTTAAAACACTGCAATATTTGGACTTCTGATCAGCAGTCAATTTAGAAGACAGATTTATGAATTTTGGCTGGCTTTCACCCCCTATGTTGTACTCGTGAATAGCAGGATCTTTCTCCTTTTTATCTGGCTTGTAGGGAACATCATTGTGATCGAAAAGATTTTCGAGAGGTACCAAACCTTGGGGTATATAATTGTTTGGTAGTTGAACAATATCATGTTGACCCAATCTTTGTTTTATCTTGGGTTTCTGGGATTCTTCTACATTTAGATTCTGCTGGTCAACATGCATATCAGAAAATTCATCTACCACTTGAAGAAATTTGTTAAGTTCATCATCATCCTCAAAAACTTTCCAATATTTAATATTGTTGGGCAAAGATGGTCTATATTTTACTTGGATATCATAACTAAGCCTGGGGGGCATGGGAGGAATGAACATGCTGGCTGAAACAGCAAGGGAATCGGCAAGATGATTCATATCTCTGGGTATATAAGAAATTTCAAAAATAGAAAAAGAATCTCTCACTTTCCATACCTCATCCCTGTAGGCTTTCAATTTGACGTGCTTTGCTCGGAAGGTACTGTTTACCTGTTGTATAATGAGATCCGCATCTCCAAATACCTTTAAACCTTTTATCCCCATCTTCTTAGCTGAATTTAATCCCAACAACAAGGCCTCATATTCTTCTATGTTGTTAGTAGTTCTTAAATCGAGCTTGAAAGACAAAGATATGATCTCCTTTGAAGGAGAAATCAAAACTACCCTTGCACCTACTGAATCTTTACTACTAGCCCCATCAAAATACATGGTCTAGACTGAAACGTTATTATCATTAGTTTGTTGTTCGATAGGCTTCACAAGCTACATAGGAGTTGATTGAGAATCATCTATTTGAGGAATGCACGAGCCAAAATCTGTATCCACAACATAAATAGGATGATTTATAGAATTTCTGGCATCGCTGATGATGTAGGCAAGTTGATTCTCTCTGTAAAGACTTTTCATCTCTCCCCCAAACACCAGAATTGTAGCATATGAAAGATCCATCTGCAAGGTACCTCCTAACCTTTTACCCCATGGACGAGACAAGACGAGACCGAACTTGTGGATTGTTCCTTCTGTAAGGGAAATCATTTGTATTTCTCGGGGCAAAAGCATTTGTCTCTTTTTTCCTTGCTGGTTGTTGATTCTGGACCTTCAATTTTGACATTTAAGATGTCAAATTGTCCAACATATTTTCTATCTTTTCCATTTTACTATTAGAAGAAGAAGAGGGCTCACCAACAAACTTCTTTCTCTTGACCTTTCCTTTGAGCTTCTGAGATGTTGTAATGTTTGATTCGACCTCGAGGGCGACATCTTTCATTAAAGCAAGTGTGGTTGATTATCTTTCTCTGAGGATTAGAAAAAAATCTGGATCAAAGGAAGCAGAGAATGTGATCTTTGCCGATGCCTCACTTGGTTTAATATCTACAGGGATCTTGCCAAACATTCTTAAACCTTTTGATGAAGTCTGAGACCGACTCTCCATCTTCTCTCCTTAAATTTCCAAACTCAGAAATGTAGTATAACAGATCTCTTCTTTCTCCCCAGTGTTTTAAGAATACCTCATCTAATTGTTCAATAACCTATGACTGAATTTTCCGGTAGCTCTTTGAACCACTTCTGGGCTTGGCCATCCAAACTTTGAACAAAAACTCTGGTCCACACATCTTCTTATGAAATGTTAATATTTTCAGCATAAGCATAAAAAGCTTCAATATGTTCTTCAGCAGTATAATCTCCCGCTCCGGTAAACTTAGGCATATATTTCTGATAATCTCCAGTTGGCATAGTAGATAAAGGATTTGTAAATACAAGTGGGGCATACCTATTTGCCAAAATTTGTTCCATCTTGGTTAAAGGGGCATCCATGGCAGTCTTAGGGGTTGATACAGAAGAAGAACTTGTAGGAGATGAAGGTGGAGATGGGATGACTGAGTTAAATTAGAATGGTTGTCTCACTTCACCTTTAGAAAAAATTTCAGAAATGGGTGAAAAATAAGAGGCTTTATAAAACTGACTCAGCAACAAGGATAAATTTTCTTCTCCCTTAGAGGGCACATCATGTAAAACATCTTCAAGAATAGGCAGATTATTGTGAGTGTATAGAACACCTTCTGTAGGTTTGGTGGGTGAGGAATTCAAAGAAGATGAAGAAGAGGTTTCCTTTTGCTGAGAGGACCATGTAATTATCTCTTTAGGATGGGATGAAACATTAAACTCAAGAACAGAGTCAGTAATATTAGAAGAAAGTGAAGGTTCTCCTACCTTTGATATTTGAGATAAATTTTTAACTTCCTGAGAACTATGAGTTTCAGCAGCAGGGGATTCAACTAGAGGCCGTTTAGATATGAAAGAAGGAGTGTCGATTTGAGTACCTGAATTTACTGTCTTTGTAGATCCAGAAGCCTATCTTTGCAAAGATTTACCCTTACTGATGATCTTCTCAGGGTTAGGAACTGGTGTTGTCAGTGGGCCTTCTTGGTTCTCCTTAGTGTGAGATTTTTTTGGAACCACATCGTTTCAATGGAGTCGCCAGATAGAAAATTACAGCCCAAATGATGTCCAGACTTTATCTATCATCAAAGTTGGAGCTATGTCGTCTCCCAAGGAAGCTGATCTTTGATCTCCTCTCCCCGGCAACGACACCAATTTGTTATCACTCCAGGAAACTCTCCTAGGCTGTAAGTTAGAGATTCCTGGTAACTTAATCTTTTGGTAACTATTTTCTCAATAAAAAGTGTGGGTTTGGATCAAGTCAGAGGACTGAATCATTTCTCACTCAAATCATGCATAAACACATTTAGATGGACAAGGCTTTCAACCACAAATGTTCAGAGAGTTTACAAATAAAGGGATGAATGAAGAAATAACTATTATATTAGCAGAATCACATATGAAGCATATATGAATGGCCAATTACAATAACCATATGAATACTTTCAAAGTTTAACTTATGAATGCAGTGATAAGATGACAGTTATCAGGCATAAACAAGCATAACAACATGAATACAATATCCAAGTGCAAGTACATAATAGATGAGAAGATGAAATCTGAACAAGTTATGGCAAAAGAAGCTTCCTTTACTTAATATGAAAATGAGAAGTTTGAGTACATAATATAAAAAAGTCTCCAAAATCAAACCCTTGGTTCCTATTCTACCTTTATCTTTATAGCTTTACAATGCAGTTTTGAGATCCTGAAAACATGGATCAAATATGCTAGATATAGTAAATCAAAATTTAGTTGCAAAAGATGTGGAATGATCCCCAAAAATGAGGTCAATCCTAGATTTCATGGTCTTCCTCTCTTGTTGAGTGATGGTGTAGTGCAGGATAGCGTCACAAGGCTGAATGATGACTCTCCAAGAGAGACAAATTCGAATCTGTTGATGTGAGAAAGTGTCCCGATTTTCTGTCTTTGTCAAAGATACCAAAAAACTTTGAAACACCTCCTCTTTCCATAATCTATCAAAAATAGCTATTGGATTTGTATTGACAATTCATCAAATGTTCATTCGAAGAGGTTTCAAACCTTTCCAGCTCAAAAAACTTCAATCTATATAAAAACTTGATCATACTGGAAATGATAGGCTTTCGGTGGTTAACTTAGAAAGATTCTGAGTGAATTATCTACCGAAAGCCCTATTTTTAGTGTTTAATGAACAATCATCCTGTTCGCCTAAACCACCGAAACTTCAACTTCGAGAAAACTTCAAAATTTTCAAAAATGCTTACCTTGGATCCCTTTTTGATGTTCAAGGTTTCTTGGATGAGGTAGCCCTTGTTCGTGCAGATCTGTGAACTTCTACTGGCTGTGTGGAAGGCTCTGGTGTGTCTAACATGGTCGTAGCTAAGTTTTCCAGAGTTTCCAATCCAATTTTCTCCTGTGCTGGTGATTGAAACTCCTTTAACTTCAACCTCAGAATTCTAAGCTGTCTATACAACTTCATGTTTTCCCTGATCAATACCCTGTTTCTGTCTTTAATCTTGTCATTCTTCTCTTTGAGGGTTTGGTTTATTTTGAAAATCTCTACATTTCTGTCAGTCAGGTCTATATTAGCTTTTTTAATCACCCTTTCCAAGACTTCCATTTCATAGACCTGTTGTAGGAGTTTGTTGATTTTCCGTGATCTACCTGTTTTAGACTTACTTGAAGAGGCTTTTGCTGCTGGTGGACTGTGTGCCTCTAGAGGAGTTGGTGAAGGTAAATTGGAACAATAGTCTACACCTTGTTCAGTCTGTACATTACCCTGTGTCTCTGCCAATTCTTGTTCTGGTTCTGAATCACTGTAAGGTAGGTTTAAAGGGTTATTTCCTGTAGCAGGGTCCTTGGACGGCTCACCTTCAAATTGCGGTTTTCTTTTGATTCTTTTCTTCTTTACAGAGGATAATTCTATGGGATCTCTTGGTGGTGAGATATCTTTCCTTTTCCTATGACTTCTTTTGGGAGTGATAGTCTTCTTAGTGACAACCTTTTTACCCTTCTCCTGCTGTTGACAATCAGTCTGGAATTCGTTCCAGAAGAGGAAATAGTTCCAATCTATCTTCCTTTTCTTCAATGACTCCTTGAAAATCAGAGTAATGAGTCCTTGGTGAGATAATATACTTTCCACCTTAGTGGGCTTGGCCTTGACCTGTTTAGACATTTTCATGAGGGCTTTGTGCAAGAAAAATGGTAGATTGATTGGGTCTCTACCTGTAAAATGGTTTAAAAGTTTAAAGTGATATAACATCACCCTATTTTATTTCCCCTCACATGTTATGTAAACAAATATTGCTTTCAATAGGGACTGCCACTTTGGTTCCAAGTAAGACATTGGAATATCCTTCTTCCTGATCAAATCTTTATGTACAGGCAGCAAGTATGACCTGAATTCGATGTTTGAAGGTATGGTAGAATTGAACCAACAGTCTCCTGACTTAGGTAAACCTATATACTCAGCAATGGAAACTTCATCAATGATAAACTCCTCCTTACCTATTTTAGCAGACCTCCCATCATAGGAAATGGAAAAAGACTCAACCACTTGTTGATGAAAGTTGGTTAATTTTTCACAATATGAAAATACCCCTGCCCATTTGAAGAATTCTTCCACCTCTGAGTGAGCTTCTAGGTACCAAAACCCATCCACCTCAGACCTCAAAACTGGCCCTACTTTCGGCATTGGTCAATGTTGACTGTACCTGCGATTATGGGAAACTGAGCGTCCAAGGAGACAAAGATTCTAGAATTTAGGAACACAGAGAATATAACTGATTGAAGAGTCAGTGGGATAAGGTGACAGAAAATTCAGATCACTAAGCTCAAACACTAACTAAGTTTCGGGTGACAAATTGACAGAGAGCATGCTGAAATTTTAGATTTTCGGTGGTATATTCAGTTAAATTTGAAACAAGATGGGTTTTGAACTTGCCTAATAAATCGACCTGGCTTAATTGACTTGAGAGCGATCACTGGACTCTAATGGTGCTTTGACAATCACCAGGGGAAACGAGATTAGGATATCTGGAAACACGTTTAACTGATGAAATCACGAACTCACGGTTTGTTGACGGGCGAAATCGACCGTCCATCAATTGAGAGAGTGGAACCGGTCTAGGGTTGTCTAATAACCCAAGCCATTTGGGATGAACCACCCTGACGGGTTTAGCAGCTCCGTTAGCCAATCTAATGTCCTAAAAAAAAACCAAAAGAAAACTAATCTAAACTAACTAAAACTAAATAAAAACAAATAAAACAAACAAACAAACTAATCTAATCTAAAACTAACTATTAAACAAACTAAACTAATCTAACTATTCTAAATATACAATCTAGTAACTACTACTATGCTAACTCTAACTAATTAACTAACTAACTACTAACAGAAATATAACTTATTCACAAAATATACAATATCTACAATGTACATATTTAAATAAAACCTAAAAAATTCGTTTGCATTCTGTCTTAAGGCAGAGATATATTTTTTGTTGATTTTATAATTTTATGAACAAGAAATAATAAAAAAAAAAAACTAACTAAAACTAAACAACTAACATACTAATTCTAACTACACATATATCTAACTAAACTACTAATAAATATACTGAACAAATAAATAACAAACTGACTTGGAAATGCTCCAGATTTGTCCTGTGTGTGATGACTGTTTTAGCAGATCAGAGGGAGGAAAGCCTCTCTGAATTATCCAGAAGCTTCTCGTAAACAGTAGCTGCAATGCTCTTTAAGTTTGATCACAGAACAAACAAGACATAAAAATAACAACAATCTTATAATTTATAAATCTCTACAATTAGATAAACCTATATGTAAAGATTTATACATGAAAGTTCAATTGATGAAGAAGAGAAATCTGTCATTCATTAACTGAACTAAGTAATTGTTGCATTCTTTAAATTAGTGAAAGAAATCAGGCATGTATCACATTAATTCAATCATATCATTCTGCAAAAGACTGTGATAGCTAAAGTAGTCACTAATCAAATACAAATTGATAAACATAAACATGAAACAAAAGATTGATATTATGAAAAGCGAAAGTCGTAGAAGAACATCAAATTCTGTCTCAGATTGTATTGAAAATGCATAGCCTGGTTCTCCCACAAGTGAGAATGATCCTTATTACAAAAATAATAAGTATTTATAAGTTTTCCACAGGGTAAAACCTCCCTGTGGAAGTTATAAAATTGTTTACATAAAATCTGGGAAGATCTCCCAAGTTCAACTAAACTAGGAAACTACAATAAAACTAAACACACAAATATCCTCTAGACTGCCCAGCATGTCCCTTGTAATTCAAATTTACCTGAAACAGGTAAAAAATGGACAAGTCAGAAGGATCTTTTATTAATAAATGATAAAAATCTAATTCTATAGACTAGCTACAGAATCCTCTGATTCTGTAGCTAGTCTAAATAAGACACAAAATCAATATTAAAATTGATTAAGAATCTTTTAAAGAATTAAACTCAATTAAAATCCAATAGCTATTTGAAAATGAATCATTTAGTTCGAAATTATTATACCATTCGAAATCAAACAGAATCAAAATCATTCAACCGAATACAGAGATAGGTGTATTCTATTTCGATTGTTATCATAAGTCGGGTGATAAAATCATATGGAACAGAAATGCAATCGTTTCATATCCAATTGAAATCAATATGATCAAACAAATCGTAGGTAATGGTTAAACAATAGATATGATCAAATATGAACAAAATCATTTTCCAATTGTTATAGCTGTAACGACATAGCATACGATTTATACCATGAATAGATCAATTTAAATTGGTGTGAAAATCAATTCGAATAAAATCGTAATAGGATCGATTGATAGGAAACAAAATTTGTAATTTGTTATTGCAATTTGGGAAATCAAGATCGATTGACTCTAATCAACATCGTTCCATTCAAATGAACTATAACCAGATCTGGTAGGGATAACACAATCAATCGATTCATTTTGCAAATTTAACATCAAACAAAGAAGTATCTCTGATACGAATCTAGCAAGAGAATCGAACAACTGGATTTTGACATTATCATTGAAAATCATAATCATTCCATGATTCAGGCATGAACATTATTTGCACAGACTTAAATGAACGTATCGTTTTCATAAAAAACAGAGTCATTTTCCCCAACCTGGAAACGATCAAATCTAGACATTATATGACACAACATCGTAACAACCAAATTCATTGAAATCATTTTCCAATCATAGCATATGAATCATAACGAAATCATATCCAATCATAATCATATTCTAATTGAGTTTGAAAACTTCCTGTTCGGAGTAGATAGAAAACGAATTGAATTGAAAACAAACCATTAATTTCGTTACCTCAATCAGACAACTTAGAAAATCAAATCCAAAAGAAAACCATTCAAATTCAATAAAAATCCATGAGCAAATCGTATATCAAATCAAAGCAAAACAATGTACAGTATGATCACCGAATGATAGAGGCATTTGAATGAGAGATAGAGCTTTTTCAAATCATTATATCAACCCTGATCATTCACAAAACAAAAATGATATCAAATTTTCATACCTATATAGCGACGAGACGACTTGATTATGCCAATTTGGAGTTGACAACAGCTGTAGCTGATTCAACATTTTTGAAAAGGATCGAGCCTGTTGTCTTCTGCTTCTTATCAGCTGCTTGGAGCTGGTCTCTTTAGCTGTTCAACATTGCAATTCGTTCTTCCAGTGATTGAATTTTCGATTGGAGTATAGGAACGTCAATGTAGTATCGTTTCAGCCATAAATTGCATTGGTCACAGGATGACTTTGTGGCCTTTGGAAGCGTAGGCAAGGGTTTGGTCAAATGGCTGAGGGTTTCATTTGGTAACTTAATACCAGGGTAGCTAGGGTCGTTCCTCAGGCAAGGGGGAATATTTGTCACGAAATCATAAGGTGGCTCGGGACATAAACCCTATGAGTAGGGGTACTCACTGGCTAAAAAATGTTCAACGTCAGAATCTGAATCCTCACTAAGGACGATAGGGTTTCTCTCAGTAAAGGGGATAGGATTATTTCTAGACATTCTCGAAATGAGTCGTGCATTCCTTTTCCCTTTGGCATTATCAGTAGGGTTTGCCTTGGGATTTTTGCTCACAGGCTTCTTAATAGTCTCAAACTTCTCAGGTATAGCATTGGGTAAGTCAATCTTAGGGTTGGCCGAGGGTTTAGGAAGAGGTAGTAGGATATGGAAGGGCAGAGGCGGCTCGGCCTTGGCTTCACTCACCACAGGTTTTTCAACCTGGACAGGGTCTGTGTCATCGAAACCATTTTGGGCGATGAAAGCCCTCCAACTATCACCATGTAAACTCAAATGATAAACAATGATAAGTTTGATAAGTCCATGGTGGAACAGGCTGCTGTTAGCCTTCTGCCTTTTAAACTTTTTCGACATTTTATATAGGCTTCGATGAAAGTAAAAGGGCATATTCAACGAGTATCCCATAAAACTCATTAACAAACGTAGGCGGTAGAGAAAGACGATTCCGTATCGACCTTCACAGGTCACGAACTATTTGACTACCATCAAAGTATCGTGCCATCGTGGTTTAAGTGCAGAGATGGGCATACCTCTGTCACAAGAGGTGACCTTTCGAGAGACGAATAGTAGTGTCCATGGCACCTCCTCGACCTTACAATTCTTGAACCAACGATGTCTCGAGGATGGTAACCCTGTAGCAGAGCTAATAAATTTCTTGTCAATTTCCAACTGGGTGTCACCCACTTTGGCTCTACAGCCATCGAAATTCAAGGCGAATTGTTGTGCAACACAGAGGTTAAAACCCTCAAATCGTTGTATGAAAGTGAGCCATCCATTATCGTCCAGGTCTTTGTAGGCATTGTCAAACATTAACAGGGCTTGGTTGCCATTTGGCTCGATTTGCATGACTGGTGCCATGGAGCTGAGCACATGGTAAGCCAAGGGTTTGGATCATAACACACAGGGGCAGAGCTACCCGAGCTAACAGAAGTGAACGAGGATAAGGGATAGGCATAAATGCCATCATGCGAAGGTGGTGGAGCTTATCCCTGCCATGCAAAATAGTTATTTCCAAAGTACAACGGTCGATTTACATAGCTGTTCAATCCATTACTCCATAGTTCAACAATCACATCTCTTGGTCGACCAATGAAAACAACGGTGAGTGCATAGACCAATGCGCAAAATCAACGTTATGCCAAAGTTTTTAAACTATTAATATACAATTGAAATCAATACCAAACGTTTGACCATGCGCCAATGTATCAGCTCATATACTAGTTTTAACCAATGTGCCGATGAGTATTCATATAACCAACATACCAATAGTTATGAAAACATAAACATAGGCATTAAATTAAATATATATATATATATATATATATGAAAGATTTAATCATAACCCCTATGTATCTTATGAAACCAAAGGTCATGTAGATCAAATAAAAATGCACATCCAAATACCAGTGCATTACAAACTCAATGAAACCAAGTCACACAATCAATCGAAGCATGAGTACCGATCAAAGGATCTTGCCAGCTGTATAATGATAAATAAAAGGTAAGCACAATAGGCATATCGACAAAAAGATAACGACAGTTCAGGTAGTGATTTTAAGGCGACTTCGAAAGACGAAATTTTCACGCTTACAGTCATGAAAACAAAACGAAGGTAAATGTGCAAATGTCACAAAAAATAAAAATGTCGTTTATCTGAAAATTGCGACGAAAATATTGATGTTTGAAAAACATTGGTGTAGGCATCTTATAAGACAATGGAAAAAGTGAATGGGCTGCCAACACGGTTATCTCAGTAATCTATGGAATTCAAATTGATAATGAATGAGGATTTAATGAGGGATTAACGGGATCATGATAGATTGTGTACTTGCGACTGGAAATGGAGGGAGGCTTTGTGACAACATGCATGAATTTCAGTATCACTGCCGTGTCTAGATTTTGAAAAGACCAATGCGGTTTAAAAGACAACAGGAGCTTCAAACTTTCAGATAGATACCATTAGAACGTGCATACCTTCCGACTTGATGAACTTTTGGCGGTTACAGTTTCATCATTGCGCCAACTTGATAGCTGGCTCGTGTGAAAGCATGGGCTTTCCATTTTTACTGTTGAAACACTTTCGGTGGTTAACCGCATTCTTTCTTTGACCTCTTAAATGTCAGGAACAAAGGCTTTTGGTGGTTAATGAGCACACTTCAGGCTCTCCTAAACCACCGAAACCTGAGATTTTGACTTTTACTTGAACAAACTGAATCCAAAATTTCTTTTGAGCTTATTTACATAATACAGACTCTCTAACCTACTTACAAAAATTTCGGAATAAAATTTAGACCACAACCTATCACCTCAAAAGAAAAATTTCCACCAATTTATTTGAGGAGATAATAGTCCCTTGACATGGTCTCCTCCCGGAGTATTATCCTCTTGGAATCCATGATCAAGAAGACCCCAAGGATATTTTTTGTGTCTCTAAGGCAACCTCGTTAAAAAATGAAACATAGGTCTTTGAGCATAGTTTTCTAATTTCAAGCTCGTTAAAAAATGAAACCACTTGAGGATAGTTTTTTGCGTCTCTGTAGCAACCTCATTAAAAAATGAAACAGAGGTTACGAGCATAGTTCTTGTTTCTGTGTCAAGCTCGTTAAAAAAGGAAATAGTTTTCCCCCTCTCTATTTGAGTCAAGTCCTTCATCTAGTATTTGAAGCTTCATTTCATTCTCCTTTGCAGTTGGATGAAACGAAGCTTGGGGTGCATTTTCCTCAGCCTCTGGACTTCATGCTGAAGTTGAGCCACTAGTTTCTTAAGCTGGGGGCTAAGTACCAACCATCCATGTGTTATGCATTGGGAAGTCGCAAGCATAGTTTTCTATGGTTCAATCTTGTGTAAAAATGAAACCACTTACCTCCAAGCATAGTTTTCTATGGTTCAAGCTTGTGTAAAAATAAAACCAGTTACCTCAAGCATAGTTCCCTCTGGTTCAAACTTGCGTAAAAATGAAACCAGGTCTAAGCATAGTTTTGTTTAGTTTTTAAGCTTGTGTAAAAATAAAATCTATCCCAAGCATAGTTTTGTTTTGTTTTAAAGCTTGCGTAAAAATGAAAACAATCCTGAGCTTAGTCTTCGTTCTTTCTCATGCTCGTAAATACATGAGAATAAGTTACTGAGCTTAGTCTTTGTTCTTTATCTTACTTGTAAATACATGAGAATGAAACCGAGTATACTTTTATCACTTTTTCGGACTCGTAAAGGTTATACGAAAAAGGAACCCCCTGGAGTTCCCTTTAAGCTCTTTTTAGACTCTCTAAACATGAAAATATTGCCAAGTGATCTTGTTCTTTTCACGCTCATTAAAGTATTTAAAGAAAACGTCTGTTGAGCGATAGTTTCTCTCTTTTTCGGTCTCATCAGACTACTTTACGAAAAAGGAACTGAGATAGTTCTCTTTTAAGTGTTTTCCTAGACTCTATAATCATGAAAAACCTCCGAATTTTCTTTATTTGGACTCGTTAAACAAACATCAAGAGGCTCATATGGGACCAAACCACTCCTTCCTAAGGTTCGTTAAACATACTCCGAGGGACTCATTCGAAGGATGAGATTAGATTACAAGTATATGTTATCCTCCTCAAGCTTGCGTAAAAATAAAGAGGCACTCACCAGAAATGGTGGGGAAAAAATTGGGAAAGAAATGTATCTAAACCTGTATTCTGTGGAAGAGTCCCTTTTGAACATGACACCCTTTCACTCGCCTTGTGTCTAGGTTGGAAAGTCCACTTGTCTCCTAATCATACTCCTATAAGATTACAAACTGGTCTGTGATCCTTGTTGTTGAGTCAGTATTTCCAAGGCAGTTGTCGCGTCATCAATATGTTCAAAGAAAAATTCAACCTGGAAAGCCTTCTATTGTGTCAGCCATTTCTGCAGTATTTAAGCCTTCTATTGCATCAACCATCCTTGAGTCAGTCCTGAATCACTTATTACTCTGATCTACATCAAATCTTGTTACTTGTTTCATGTCATTGTTGTGGGATACATTAAGGCCCTCCTGTGACGAGTCTTTTCCTGTCGACTTCAACTCATTATCTAGGAATTAGACTTAGAAACCAATTCGTACCTTGGAACTTGCATGCCTCAATGGAAGGTTTCCTCGCTTTCGACAGTGGGTTTTCATTATTGACCCCTGATCGGGAGATTCTATTGAGTGTTCGAATTCAGTGCATTGATTCACATTCGTTGGATTGTACCAGAGTACCTTGGGAGTCATTAACATTAATGGTGATTTCCCTTGCACTTGTTAACGATATACACTAATGACTGGTAATCAACTGGTTTCTACCATGTTCGACTTCAACACATGTATTCACATGGTTAGATTTGTACTATAGAGTGGCAGAGATGAAGACTTTGGATATTTTCTGACAGATCCAGGTTGCGTTGGAGTATATTCAATGTACTATTGCATAGATCCACATTGTATATCTGGTGGCTATGTTCAAATTTGAATCTTTAACACATAGATCCACAGTGTATTTTTGGTGGCTATGTTCATATTTAAGTCATATTGGAATGGATCCACAGTGTATGTTTCATGGCCATGACCTGTCTTACTTGACATGGATCTTTGCATGTCAGAATTTATGCTTTGATTTATTTGTATTCTGAGTATGGGAATGCCTACCTCAGTGATGATATATTATTGTACTGTATTTCCTTGTTTGTTGGCAGGTTTCTAACCGACTGTTCCTTGTTCCCTAGATACACTAGACAAAGTATTTCAGCTATCATTATGTTCTAACTTCATACTTTGGGGGGCTCTCTGTTACACATTATTTTCATCATCCCTATGACCATTAATGATGTAAACCTATTTGTTGCCTTCAGAGGGGTCAGTGGCATAAGTTCCTGAAGAGAGAAGGGAGAATAACTTTTCTTGAGAAAAGAAGTTGCATTTTCCTTTGTAAAAGCCTTGTAAAAAAGGAAGTTCGTAGGTCGCTATATAGGCAAGGTGCGATAATTCCTGATTCTCACAGGTTGCACCATAGCTAGGGTGCGAGATGTTCACAGGTTTATCTATAGGAAGGGTGCGAGAATGCCTACATGTGGGAAAAACAAGCGTTTTCTCAAATCTTCTAGAAGGAGAAACTTCTATGGTGAGGTGGCATCTGAATGGTTTGGATCTTACTCGCTTTTATGATTTAGTGGGATCATCCTAAACTCCTCACCTTATCCTCTTCAACTTATAAAAGGAGAGGATTTCTCATGGAGAAAGTTAGATTTGGTTAGATTTGGAGCTTTTGGGATTAGCTTGGATTGGATTGAGCTTTGGAGATTTTTAGCTTGGCCAGATGAGCCACTTTGTCAAGATAGATTGTGAATATTATCAGATCTGTTCTCTCAGAATTCTTGGAGTGAAAGTGTGTGGGGAACGAAGGACAGTTGGAAGGGACCTTACGACATCAAGGCTATGGTTGTAATCTTTCTTTCACATTTAATATGATACAATAATATGATTATTTTCTATAAATCTTGTTGTGTTTTATTGTATGATTCCTTGATCACATACATAGGTTTATATTGAGTTTATGCTATTGCTATTACTTTGATTGGTTGTGTTCGTTTGTAGGATCATCATTGTATGAGCATTGGAATGGAGCTAGGATGGTGATGGAGAGAGGAAGCGACATTTAAATGGTATGTCACCCATCCCTCTTT
>CBVK0100603545.1:0-16720 GCA_900067695.1 Picea abies | reverse complement strand
TTCCTCTTATGCTGGGATGATAAAAGCTTATAAGTTATCATGAGACTTACGTGGACATTTTGCCATTGAAGAAGAACCCCCCCTTTGACTTTGTCTTGTTAATGTTGCATCCCCTTGCTTGAGCCACGTCCTTAATGTTTATGTGGTTTTGATCTTTGCTAGCCACCTTGACTTGTTGACTATTCTAATTAATATTTTATGATTAAAATATTAATTGATTATTTTTTTAATTTGTTTAATTGTTGGGTTTTAATATAACCCTAAAATTAGGGCTATTTTGTAAACCCTGACCCTCCTACCTAAACTATAAAAGGAGACCTCTCCCCCTCACTCATTCATTTTTTTTCTTCTCCCTCCAAATCATTCTCTTGGTCTGAATTTGTTGTTGCGGCTCCTTGTTTCAGTTTTTTATTAGGGTGCGGCCTCCTTGGACAGTTTGCTGGATGATTAGGGTGCGGCCTCCTTTGACAATTTGCTTGTTGATTAGGTTCTCTTGTTGGGTACGGACTCCTCCTTGGGCAACTCTCTTGATGAGTTAAGGTGCAAACTCCTTGTTGGATAGCTCTCTTGCTAATTTTTTGGTGCGACTCCCTCCTTGGACAGTTTCCTTCACTGGTATAGGCTGTGGCCCCCTCCTCTCCACCTTTCCAAGCCTGTCGTTACCTTCTTGTGCCACCTGTTGTTGCCGCTATGTCCTTTCTAGTCTACTGCTAATGCCATCTGTGTGTTGCCCATGCCATGTGAAATGGATGGGTGTGATTGGGACTACTAGAACCATGCCATGTGAAATGGATGGGTGTGATTGGGACTACTAGAAGAGAACATCATGGAAGAATACCTCCCTAGCTAAGAGGGAGTGTTGATGTTTTGGTAGCAAAGGGAGATATTCCCTCCTGGACAACTTTTCTTAGAGAAGAAGAAGACTCCAAGAAGTCAAAGGAAGACCATTGAACAATTGAAGAACACCCCAAAAGAAAAGTCAGCCCACGGGAAAAAAAATAAAGTAGAAATATAATTTCCAGGAAGAGAAGTTGACCCACAAAAATAATAAAGTATTATTGAAGACCCCAAAAGAGAAGTCAGCCCCACAAGAAAATAAAAAAGATCCAAAATGAAAAGTCGGCCCAGACAAGTGCCCAGATTAGTATAAATACAGGTTGGATCATTTCATTTGTACAGATAGACAGTTCTCCTTTTGCAGTGCACACTAGGCAGCTAACAGCTACAGTTGTGACAGTTTCGTTATTTTTGGTTCTCTAGTTTTCTTGGAGAGTGCACCCCACTTGGAGAAGGATATTCTTGGTGGTTCTTGGTGGTTTCTCTTGTGCGCTACCTCTAGAAGAGTTGCGCTAAGGTTGTGTGGTGTTGACTACTTGCTTCGTGCCAGTTGTCAATTGCAGCTGCCAATTGTCAATTGCAGTTCCAGTTGCCAGTTGTGCCAATTCTATGGTGCGCTATCTTGCTCTAGTGATGCGCCTATCTTGCACCAGTTATGTGGTGTTGCTCAGTTGTCTACCCTCACTAGGGTTTGACAAAAAGAAGAGATAAGTATTTTTTATCAAGGTTTCATCATTGTTGGTTTGCTCTTGTAAATAGTGCTTGTTCACAATTGTATTAGGATATTAGAAAGATTCTCTCTAAGAAAAGTTGGTTGGGTTTTCCCCCAAGTTTGGGGTTTTCCTAGGATAAATCTTTGTGTCTTTTTGTGCTTGTTTATCTGTTGCTTATATATTTCAGTATATGGTTATTGAATGTTAAAAGAAGATTGCTTATATATTTCAGTATATGGTTATTGAATGTTAAAAGAAGATCAAAATGCTATGGTGAATCTAATGCTAACTAAATTTTATGAAAATCTAACACTCCTCTCTTGAGTACTTGTATTTGGACAGTGATCTTCTTTCTTTGGTGTTGGATTTCTCTTTCAAGAACATGGTATGGATCCATCACTATTGTGATCATTTTTTCCAAGTAACATATCCCAAGGAAAACCTCTCAAGCAATGCCCCTCATTCCAAGGATGGTACCCAGGGTAAACCCTAGATTATTCAAGGCATAAGGCCAGGTCAACAGCTCATGGAGAGATCATATACAACTCATCAACAATCAACTCACTAAGAGAAAACATATCACAAAGTGAGATTTGAACCCACATGGGGAGGGTAACAACTTTTCCTCACAACCACTCAAGCTACACCCAATTGATAACCTCTATTGTGATCAATATTGAAGTATTCTTTTTATTTTATATTGTATTGGATTAAGGTTTGTTGAAAATTTCACCGTAGATCCACTAACTTATGATCTCAACATGGAATCAAAAAGCTAATATGAACTCTTCTTTCTCTATCCACCATTGTTTCACGAATGTTCCAAGTCTAAAACTAGGGCTTACAATATTGTTTTAGGATTATTTCAAGTCTAAAACTAGGGTTTCAACACTCCCTTTTGGAAAACAAACTATTTTTAGGGGTCTTTTGTGCTCCTTTGGTTGTTGGTTAAACTTTTTCAGCAAATTTAATAGGCTATTTTACAAATTTGTGTCCTCCCTTAGGGAAACGCGATCATTTTTTCTTCTTGCAACCAATCTTTTGCAACTTTTAGGGCTGCACTGGTGTTATGGATGGCAAACAATTGTTTCCTCGACTTAATGGGGCCAACTACCATATGCGGTTTGATCAAATGGTATCCCTTCTCCATATCAAAGTCTTATGGGTGTATTTGGAGAAATCACTTCTAGCTAAAGATGATGACAATTGTGATCTCGTGTGTTTGAAGAAGGGTGAAGCCCTCGAGTTTATGACTCTTTATGTAGAGACCTTGTTCATCACACCAAGAGTAACGAGTGCAAAGTAGATTTCGGATGTTTTCCCCAATTTATTTGGCACATTGAATACTACTCAAGTAAGTTGACTTGAAACTGAGCTCTCCAAGCTCAAAATGGTGAACTCCTCTATTATCGATGAGTATATTGCCAAGTTCAGGAACCTAAACTCTAACATTGTTACATCCAATGGCCAAAGTAAACAAGATTTTGAAGATATCAATATTGTCCTTAATAACCTTTCTCCTACATTCAAGAATTTTGCTATCATCTTTTACAACATTCCTCTTTATCTCAAGACACCTACTTCACCTACTATAGAGGATGTGTTTTCTAACCTTAGCAAACATCAAATCACCTTGAGGAATTTGGGTGAACTACCTCTAGAGATCAAGCCCATGTTAAGGCTTCCACTTCATAGAGTCAACAAGTGACACTCCCAAATCCTTAAAGAAGAAGAGGATAACCTCCCATTATTGCCATAAGGAGAGTCATGCTTTCAAAAGATTGAAGAAATTGCTCAACAAACAGCTAGTAATGACACCTTCTTTAAAGAAAAGACTGGTAATTTGCACTTAGATATGCACTCTGCTTTATGGTCTTCCATCTCCTCATAAGAATATATTTCAGATACTGGGGAAACTAGGCATATGACAAAGCACAAGTACCTCCCTTCCAACTACAATGATCAACATAAAGGTGAGCGAGTAACTATCAATGATAACTCAACTCTCTCAATTTCTAGTTGTAGCAATGTTGTTATTGATAATGTTAAGTATGGGGATGTTCCCCATGTTCCTGGAGTGGGACCAAATCTACTATCTATTTATCGCATCACACACCAATAAAAAGCTGGAATTTTGGCCAATCAAATGGGTTGTTAGAGACATAACGAATAGATTTAGAGTTGTTGCTTCCAAATATTGTGAAGAATCCTAATGAATGTACAAGTTGGGGAAGTCTTTTTAAGTTTTTCAACCCCAACCTTGAATAAATTCATTGCAATGGTGGCCAATGTAAATGATAATAGTAAGCTATGGCACTTTCGTAGTGGTTACACCAATTATGGATCCTTTAGACACATGAGCCATCTTCACCTAGTTGAGGGTCTTCCACAAATCAACCCTCCTACTAGTGTTTACAACGAAATCGTGATGCGTAAACATCAGCAAAAGTCCTTTCTAAAGAACAACTCAATGTGTGCCTCTAAGCCCCTTGAACTAATGCACAATGATATTGTGGTCCCACGGCCATTTCTTCTCTTGGGGTAACCAAGTACTTCCTCACTTACGGACAATATTAAGGATCCATACTTATTTTAAAGTGTAGAAACCTTGGAAATCTTACTAATTCTTAAAATTCCAATTGTAGAAACCTTGGCAAATTGAGCTATGAGATTAAGCTCAAAATGGTTGTACTCTGCAACATCCTCATAACCAAACTAGTTATAAGAAGCAAAAGTATGCCCAAGACCATATGCAAAAGCATAAAATGATAGATAAAGCAATAGAAGTTGAACCAACTCCATTACTTGAGTCATGATCCTCAAAAATGCCTTCAAGGAAGCTCCAAACCCCTATAGATTTAGGAAGCTAAAGGGCAGATGCACCAACCTAATTCTTCGGGATTTACATCCCACAACATTGAAGGACCTTCTTTGAATTCTCCCTTTATGCAAAATATAAGGCAAAGACTAGTACTCACTCATACCTTAGAATTCATATATTGGCTAATTCCTTTGAAGTTTATGTAGATCATCAAACCCTACAATTAAAATTGATGGTCCATTGATGAATTAGTTGATGCTTGCTCGTGTTGCAAGTGAATATTCAACTAGCATAAACCCATCTAAACCTTAGATCTATTGAGCACCAAGAGGGATCAAAAAACCCAAGGAGAAAGCCTCTCTTTGCTTAAAATATCTAGGGAAAAACATCTTGTTGCTTAAAATATCTAGGGTTACACCTCTCATTACTAAAAACATGAGGCTAAAATGGATCTCCTTTTTATTCTTTTTTCAAATCTGCTTTCTTTGTTTTTCTCCTTTCTTTGACATTAGATGTCAAATGAAAAATTTTCATTTCATTCTATTAGTGTTACCAAGGTGCATACACACAAATATCTCTTCCCCCCTTGTTGTAAAAGCACCTTGCTTCTCTCAATTCAACAAAGGCAATGATGGTTGGCAAAGAAAGCAATACCTCACTTCTCTCAACCGAACAAGGGCTTTCCCCTCAAGTATGTCAATTGAACAACAACAATGGTTGACAAAGAAAGTGATTCCCTTTCAATTGATTAAATATAATCTATATTGAACGAGAGTAGATCAAGCAACATTACATTATATCCTAACAAAGTAATTAGCATAATCTTGGAAGAGACACATGAGGGATTAACAAAAGATCTATCAAATTGTAGTAGCCAACATTGTTTCATGATACAACGAAGTGGGTACACTCGTCACGATCCCAGTCAAGTACACGTCACAAGATTATAATTGTTTATGGATAGAAGGGGCCTATTAACCCCTATAATTTCTCCCTGGAAAATCCCAAGGGTTAAGAGCCAACATGTTCATTTTTTGCTGGCATTCAGAGATTTTCCCAGAGATAGTTGTGTTTTGAGCTAGGGTTGGTTCCCACCAGGTACAAGTACAGGATTGGTTAGGTAGTGTTCTTTATTTCAAATAAAAAAGTTTTTATAGCATTCCATGGACAAAGAGAGGTCACTATATATACTATAGTCCCTATTTTTTAAGAGACAAAGATCGGATGCACGCATGGTGATATTGATTATACAATTTAGGTCCTTGCAAGATTTTGGATCTAGTGAACCTTTTCTAGATGACATGTATACATTTTACTATTTTTAGCAGTTGGTGATCCAAGGTTCAAATGATATTCCGAACATATATCCAGGTTCCTTACAGAAAATCAAATCTAATGAGCCTGTTTCAAGCGACATGCAAGGACTTACTATTTTTAGCGATATCTCGCATGTCAATTCTAATTGCATATTTGGAATCCTCACAAAAAATCAAATTTGATGGGTATGACATCATTGACATGCGACAACATTCTATTTTTAGAAAGGTTATTTTTAGCAGGTAAGGTCGCCATGTGGGGTGACAAGTGGCAAGTCAAAAATCCGACATGCAGATAATTCCAAAACATAATATATGGTGCATTTACGGGGTGCACTTTTCAAGGAAGATAGGGCACATTAATTAAAAATAAAGGCGTGAAGCGATGTGTTTGACTTAACTCACACTCAACTCACTCTCTCTCTCACTTCACTCCCCTTATCTCATGTATTCTCTCACCATGCACCTTATCTCCCTTTATTTTCACTTGGGCACACTTCCCCATGCACTTCCACACGTGTGCATGCCTCCTTCACTCTCCAACACATGTGAGATCCCATTTAATGCACACTCCCTCTCATCTATCATATCTCACTTTCCATCATGCATATCTCCCTCTTCTTGGAGCATGCACTTCACATATGTGCCCTTTGTCCCTCTTATCCCTCACACATGCACCCTTTCTCCTTATTAATCCTCTCCCATGCGCATTATCTTTTCTCCCTTGCGCATTTTTCCTCCCATGCGCACTACTCATATCTCCATGTTCCACACGTGTGTCTCTCTCATGCACACTTCCTTATCCATCCCATGTGCCCTCCTATTTTATCCTTAGGTAATGTGCCACTCTCTCTATATGGGTCGACTTCTCTGAACAACAACAATACTCTCTCTCTCATCATTCTTCTCCTTATCTAGCTTCTAATATGTGATTAAAGAGAAATATTGTCGGTTATGTAATTTTGTTTAGCGGTGCAAACAACCCTTTGGCAAGAGCAATAATAAAGTTTTGGTGTGTTGGTATCAAGCTGTCAATTCATGTCTGTATCATATTAATTTTTAAGCATTGATTGGTTGCTTTTAGCATATTGTTGTGGTATTTTCAGCCTTATAATATCACATCTTCCCCTCTCTTTTTCATTGTTGTGGTTTCAATTTTATGCTTTCGTTGATTTATTTAGTTAAGTAACCTAGCTGTGCTTTTTATTAATAAAGTGATTTTATTCGAAATTATTAGACGAGTGTTGGGTTTGTGGAAAATCAACATGCCCAATGGGCAGCCTCTGAACCCAAGGACAAGGGGATCTACAGGTTACAAAGTGTTTGGTCTCTTCGTCTCAATTACAAACTTTGGGTCTTTGTATGGCTCATTATTTATTAGGGGTTGTCATCTAAGGCTTGTCTAGCTAAGAGCAAGCTCATCAATTGACTTTGCTTCGTTTGTGGTTGTCTAGAGGCAGTGAAACTTATTCTTTGGGACCGCACACTTGCCAAGAGATGTTGGAAATAAGTTCAAGATCAACACTCAATTTTGTTTCAAGGGCAACTTCATTGATGAGGAGCACTACTAGGAAATTCACGTTACCTAGAGCACGTTATTTTCTCTGGAATTGAGAATTGCCTTAGAATCACTACTTTGTTCAATCTTTGGACATTATGATGCAAATATGTGTTCTCTGATGAGGCCAGTTCATCTCAATCTTTTTGTCACGTTTCAAAAGAAAAGATGTATGCAATTGTTAGCTAAAGGTTATCTACATATGTCAGATGCTAAAGTGTTGGAGTCTACAACATATTCTGATTTCATTTGTCTTGCTAGAACTGTTGAAGAGAATATGATTCCTTTTGTATGTACCCTTCCACCGTTGTTTTTAGCTTTGAAAATAATTTTCTATTAATATTGAACATTACATAAAATAAAACCTTAAAACAAAAGTAAAGAAATAAGATGCATGCAAAAAATAGTGAAAACAAGGACTACAGTGTTCTCAAAGAAATGTAAATGCTGAGAAAATTTGAACTAAATATATTTTTCAAGGATTTCCTTAAATAAAATGTAACAAATACGAGTTCAACTTTTTTGCAAAAAGTACTAACATAATTAATCAAATGCCAATAAGATGTTAAACAATTATGAGTTAAAGTATGAGTATTATATAGTTCTATAGAAAGGTGTGTGTCAAATAATTTCCAATTTTACAATTTGTTGGCCATCAATATTTTGTTGGCATTATTTTCTGTTCTATTCAATTCTACTGCTCTTGTCATCTATGTCACATAGAAAATTTGGAAAATTTATTTTTATTTTTTCAAATTTTATGTATAAAACCACAGTCAGAATTATCATAATTTTGGAATTCTTTTAGAAAAATTGAAGGTATAGGTAAATAAACAAAAGTAACAAGTTCCATGTGCGACAATGAGCAATGGATTATGGTTCACGATCAAGCTTTAATGCAAAACAAAAGAAACAACGATGTCACAATTAGGGAGAGTAATGAGGAGTGTCATAGTCAAGCAAGGAGCTTCAAGTAATCGCTCTTGGTCACAATCAAGTAAAGAGCAATGATTAATGGAAAGACCCAAATGTTGCCTCATGCACATGAGCTCCAATCTTCAATGGCACAATCAATTCAACACAGTGGCCAAGAGTTGTTTCAATTAGAGTTGGTTCAGTAGTGGTGATGAGGGATAATATATCATTAATGGCAAACTACAATCAATTCAACGACGAGCGGGGAGTCGTGACAATGTTTATAAATTGCATACAAATAATAAATATAGAACATTTTTATATAAATATTAAAATATGTGACAATGCTACAATCTTAATTGGAATGGGTGATTAAGTTCATCAAACTTAGTAAACTTCATCACACGTTTTTATTGTTTGCCAAATTTTGAATCACAACCATAAAAAAACAGCAAAACGCTGACTTAGCATGTCATTAATACGTTCATTTGTGGGTGTTATAATGTGTTTTTCCCTTCAAATCTTATAGAGTTCTCAGTTGACCTTAGAAGTTAAACTATAAACATAAGTGTGAAACAAAAAAGGGACCAATAGTACAATAAACTACATAACTAGATATTAAGAAGAAAGTAGGTTATAATGCATCATTATCAAAATGGGGACAACCAAGCAACCCTTGTTGACTTGGAGTTATTTCTATTAAAGAAAAAGAAGGATCCCATTGAAACTAGACATGATTGGTGTTTCAAGTGGTATAGAGATTAATTAATGGATTATTATATGTATCGCATTTGCCTTTGGGACCACTAGCTAATAGAATATAATGTCATAGTAGGAAAGGAACTAATAAAGAAAAAGGATATATGTGTCTCTTATATAATTAGAAAATCTCTACAATGAAATTGCAAGCATAGCTTGGGGAGATATTCCTCAATTCTACTAAAAGAGCAAATGGTCCACTCCATTTGATGAGCTCCAATGAAACCTTGGCCAGTGGAAACCCAAATCAATTGTATACAATTCCTAGATGTACCTCCATCCACATACCATTGAAAATAAATGTCTGTGTCAATGGGGTCTTGGTTAGTTGCTAAAGCAAGGGTCTTTCATACCCCTCACTAAGGTTGAAATCTCCTAAGACATGTTTCAACCCTCATGCATCATTTCACTTGTGTAATGTCATTTCATGTAGTTGGGGACAAGTGCAAGTCCTATGTGAATTTGGCATAACAGATACCCCCCACTCATCGCTTCTTACTCAAAGGGATCTTTCAAGAGCATTGTAAGCCAACTACATTCCATAGTAATACTCATAGAATGGGAAAGGGCAGGTTTGCCACATAGTGATAATAATCCAAACCATCTTGCCAAAATAGAAGATGTGTCTCTCATAAAAATTCAGACATTTGAAAGCTCTGCAAATAAAAATTACAAGCATGACATGGGAAGAGATTTATCGCTCCTATTTTAAGAGCAAATGATCCATTATGTTCGATGATATCCTGTTTGAAACACTGGCCAAAGGCAAACCATAATAATTGGATTCGATTCCTAGGAGTACACACACACACACACACACATATATATATCCTTTCATTTTGTTCAAATAGAAAAAATAGGACCATTCCTAAATCTAATAAAGAGAAAACTTCCATAAGTGATTATCATGTCTCTTATTCAAGGCATTGCATCAAGCAGTCCTACCTGAGTATCTTTATATAGTGTTTCCATTAGTACATACTGCCTAAGTATCTACTTGGGAATAGTAAGTCATATTTACCAGAACAAAATCCCCAACAAGAGATATGCCACTGTGATTCTAATAGGCTTGCATTTAAGAAGGCATCAAAAAAACACCAAGCACAATAAACGAGACCCACAAATCACACAAGCACCATGGAGCAATGTTAGTACCATTCTGCCTTTTGGGGTGTCTTGGTATTAGAGTACAGTGATGTTTGCTCTAGTTGTAAGGAAATAGCATTTATCCCCAAGTCATCATTCCCAAATTGGTTGACTAAGTACATTCAAAACAGTGTGCTGCACAAAAAACTTTCCTACATTACAAACCTTTTTGCCAAGTATAAAATGCTCCATTAACATTATGTCAATGGCAATAGCATAAAAGATAACTAGAAAGCTTCATAAACTGTTCAATCACAGAAACGTGACCTTAAAAATTGGACATTGTTAAGCAATTTTTAATTTAATTCTAACTCTAAGAAAAAAGTGGTCCTCTATACCAGGTAGGTCTCAAAAGGATGTTAAAAGAAAACAAACAAACAAATGTGCCTACCGATCAAACCATTTCATCTGAATTAGAAGAACTAGAAAAGCAGAGCCCCAAGTTACACTGAGGACAAGGTTTCAGCTGTGTGGTCATTAAATTGTTCTATGAGTTTAATACCATACTCTTTCTATGAGGTTTCAACTTTGATGATGCTGGATTAAATAACACCTAGATTGTATTCAATTCTAAGGATGCAATGCTCCAGAAAGATTCTGTCCATGGCAAGAGCAGACAGATCAGCTAGGAAACGTCACAACCAAACTATTCAATCACATAAACCTTAAAATCCAGATGTTGTTTATCAGTTGTTTATTGAATTCTGATCAAGTCTCAATTTTGATTCGAAGAAAGAAGAGATACTATATACCAGGTATCTAAAAATGACGTTACAAGAAAATAGGCAAATAAACAAACAAATGCACCTCCCAAGTAAAACACTTCATCTGCATTACAAGAAATGGGAAAGCAAAAGCAGGGCCCCTGATTCAATTCAACCCAGACTTCAGCTCCATGTCTTTGAATCGTTTTTCCTGTGAGTTTGATATTGTCCCCTGGCTTTGAGGATGTTGGATTAAAGAATGCGTCCACTGAATTCAGTTGAAATAAAAGCTTGAAATATTTAAAGAAGCTTGAACATTAGACATTGAAATTTAATATTAATAGTGAAATGGAAGCAGTTTGGCAAAAAAATCAAAGAAAAGCTGCACCCGATAACATTGAAGGCATGGTTTCTTTGTCATCTTTTCTGTGAGTTTGATATCATGAATGGAAACAGTCTCTAAATCATTTTTCTGTGAGTTTGTTATCGTCCCCTGGCTTTGAGGATGTTGGATTAAAGAATGAATTCAGCTGAAACACACATGAAAGATAAAAGAAGCTTGAACATTAGATATAAAAATTTAACATTGGCTAACAAGGGCTTGCCGGGTCAGTGAAAGCAGGTCGATTTTCAAGTGCGCACCAGGGTTCGAGTTTCTCCAATGACGCATTTATGAGTATGCCTGCGCTTGTTGTGTGCCTGTACTTGCAAATGTAATGGGGGCAGGTGCAAGTCCTAGGCAAATATGGCAGAATAGATACCCACCTGTAGAGGCAGAGGCAAGCCCTAGGTGAATATGGCAGAGTATGCCTGTGCTTGTTGTGTGCCTGTATTTGCAAATAAAGTGGGGCAGGTGCAAGTCCTAGGCAAATATGGCAGAATAGATACCCACATGTAGAGGCAGAGGCAAGCCCTAGGCGAATATGGCAGAATAGATACCCACCCTGTGGACACTTAGCCAAAGGATTCCAATTTGAATGCTGCACTGGCTACTCACATTGATATTCTCCCAGATAGGGGGGCGGCAAACTTGATAAGTAGAAATACTACACGGAAAAATAATAATGATATGAATATTAATAGTGAAATGGAAGCAGTTTTGAAAGAAAAAAAAAACAACGGCTGAATATGTTGAGGACAAGGTTAGCTCTGCTGTCTTTAAATAATTTCATATCAGAGAAAATTCGTCGCCTGCCCTTTACAGTGCAGGATTAAAGAAAGCCTCCATCGAATTCAGTTGAAATGAAACTTTAAAAAGTAAAGCCGTAACAGATACACTTTAAAGAACGTCAGCAATCGAACCCTAAAATCACAAACAAACAAAAAAACTGTGGCCTTCTTTGTTATTTATTTTTCGAAGTATTGCACAATGAATTCAAACATTATTCAATCCACATAGCGCCTGACTCCATAAGCCGTTCAGTGACCCGAACGAGCCCGCCATGACGTAAAATTAAAAAGAATTCAAAGCCAACATCAGAAACAGCATTTGCTATTGGAATTCCACATACCATTGCTCCTTGAGGCTTCGGAATTCTAAGTCCTCGGCAGGGGATCCAGTCGGACTGCCATCGTCGTCTTCAATCTCTCGCCAGCGATCCAGCAGCGTGCGCTTCTCTCTTTCCCTCATTGCAACCTCCATGTCCATAATCGTCTGGAACAGTCAAGTCGTTCTTCTATCTACTCCCAACTCCTCCGGCGGTAATTGATCTTGAGCAAGCCATATAAGAAAAACACAGAATAATTTGTTCGTCATCCCCCCGCTCCGCACCCTCCCCTTTAAATGAAAACATAGGACGGAGAGAATTCAATGTCGAAATCGGCGAGGTGGTAGTGGGCTTCCCTGTTTCTTCGATCGAGGAGGATCGATGATCAGTGAGGGAGAGAATCGAGAGAAGGCATTGCTGCTGGTGGTAGTGGGCGTTTAATTCGAATTTGCTCGATTTGCTTCTTCCCCCGTCCCTTGTTTCTCTTCGTACATTAAATATCGAGTACCCAACCGGCCAAAACCCTGGAAATCCATGGCGGGAGATAGTGTTGTTCCCATGGTAATCAGGGAAAAATTGTACAAAAAATCCCAATTACGAATTTGTAAAATGGGAAAGGTCTACGCGCGGGTGGCTTTTGCGTTTGGGTTTTAAACATTTTGAAGACACAGTGCGTGCTCGTAATGGCGAGAGGTCAAACATGATCCAATGTGAAGGAATTGTTTTAAAGAAATTAAATTGTGGACAACATTTTCGTGTGCAGGGAATATTGTTTTCTATAATTACCATTACAAAAATTAAGTAATTATTTAAGGATTTTATTTAGATAATTATAAAAATATAATTAATGGTTTAATAAGTTTAATTTTAGTGGAAATGGGATATTGTCAGTCACTTTGTTTTATTTATAACTTATAACTATAGTGATAGTGATATAGTGAAGTAGTATATTTTGTGTTTTGGTGAAGTATTTATATTGGAAAAAAAAATTCACGTTCGCCGACTATCTTACACCTCGCGATCGTGGGTGATTTAAATGTTTTAATAGCACACTTTTTCGCCGACTATCTTACACCTCGGGACCGTGGATGACTTAAATGTCTTAATAGCACACTTTTTCGCCGACTATCTTACACCTCGGGACCGTGGGTGACTTAAATGCCTTAATAACACACTTTTTCGCCGACTATCTTACACCTCTGGAACATGAGAGTTAAAATTTATTTTATTCTTGTTTAAAGTTAGAATTTATAATAACATGGAAGTAATACATTTTGTGTTTTAGTAAAGTATTTATATTGATATTTTTAATGGAAAAATTCTTTGATACTCTTATTTTTATTTAGAATTTATAATAACCATGTAAATAGTTTCAGACTCTCATTTTGTATTTTGATTAAAAATTCATATATACGTGTAAGAGGTTTTGAGTAAAATTAGAGGTTTTAAGTCATATGAATTAACATTTTTAAAATATATTGTATTTATCTCAATATTTATACAAGTTTGTATGAAAGTGAGTTTAGTCTTCAACATTCTAATTTCTATTTGGTTAAGGATTTGAGTGAAATAAAATATATTTTAAAATACATATTTATTTATATTTATATAAATATTAATATCTTATTAAAATTATTTTTTTTAATTTTTTTATAAAATTGTAAATAAATTATTTAATTGTTTAATTTGTGTAGAAGTTAATTTATTATCTTATATTCTTAATTATAATTTATAATGATAATGGAAGTGAATTCACTTTTCATCCCAACATTCTCATCTTGTGTTTTGATGAAAAGTATTTATATGTATAACTTTATTTTGGATGGAAATGGAGACATTGTTTGACACACATTCTCTCTAGTGTTCTCACTTAGCATTTATAACAACAATGTAAGAGGATTCACACTCTCATCTTGTATTCTGGTTAAGGATTTATATTCGTTTGTAAGAGGTTTTAAGTAAAATGAATTAACTTTTTAAAAATATATATGGTATTTATATGAATATTAATACAATTTGTATAAAAGTGGGTTTAATGTTTTAGTTAAGGATTGGTGTAAAATAAAAAAACATTTTAAAAATATTTATTTTATATTTATATGAATATTAATATATTGTTAAAAATGTTTTTCTAGACTTTTATTGTAAAATGGTAAATAGATTATTTAATCGTTTAATTTGCATGGAAGTGAGTTTAGTGACTAGTGTTCTTAGTTAGAATTTATAACGATAGTGGAAGTGGGTTCATTGTCCAACATTTTCGTCTTGTTTTTTGGGTGAAGTATTTATATCCATACATTTACTTTGGATGGAAATGGAGACATTGTCTGACATCTTTTTAGTGTTCTCATTATTCTCTCAACTTGTATTTTGGTTACGGATTTATATCTACATGTGCCTACTTCTTTTTTTAAAAGCCACGGAGGGTTGAGACAGGGGTGTCCCCTTTCACCACTATTGTTCCTCCTTGTTATAGAATGCCTAAGCAGACAGATTAAAAAGGCAATGACAAATGGAACTTTCAAAGGTCTTAAGGTAGTTGTTGAGACTTTTATTACACATCTGCTTTTTGTTGATGATGTCCTAATTCTAGGGGATGCAATCTATAAAGAATGGTCTCTCCTACTCTCAATTTTAAGGAATTTCTGCAATGCAACTGTTATGATTATCAATTGTCAAAAGTCTTGCTTTCTAGCACAGAACATAGATTTGAAGTTAGAACATAAATTGAGGACAGAATTTAATATACAGTTTATAAAATTTGATGAAGGAATGAAATATCTTGGGTACTTCCTAAAGGCAAACAATCATAGAGTGGCAAACTGGAACTAGATCATCCAAAAATTTGAGAAGAAACTTAGTTGTTGGTCTTATCGGTAGCTCTCCCTAGGAGGCAGACTCGTTCTAACCAAAGCAATACTACAGAGCATCCATGTTTACTAGCTTAGTTTGGTGAAGATCCCCGCGACCACCCTACATAGAATCCAACAATTTTTTTCAAACTTTTAATGGAGAGGTGCCAGAAAACAGATCGGGTTCCATCTTGCTAAATGGTAAAAGATAACACTTCCTAAAGAAAACGGAGGATGGGGATTAAAGAATTTAAAGTGGTTTTCCCTCTCCTTAACTGCCAAATCCTTTTGGAGGGGGCTCTTCGGCAATGGTCTGTGGAGTTCAGTGTTGAAGAAAAGATACCTGAAAGGTATTGATGTTCCTTCTTGGATAAAAAGGAACGACTTTAACTTTCCTTCTGCTTCAATCATTTGGAGGAACTTTATGACAGCTTTACCTATTATTCTAAAATGGATGGCCTGGACAATAGGTTGCAACAAACAAATATCAATAGGTCTGGATACATTTATTGGAGGGAATGATCTATGTTTTCTCTCTACTCCCCTTATTCACCGCCTACACTACAACAACATATATTTACTAGCCCAAGCTACAAACCATAATGTTTCGACAAACCAAACAGTGTGGATTGATTCAAATCAATTAAAGTTGACAGGTGAGCTAGCTTTGGAATGGGACAATTTTGTCCTCGCCCTCAGAACAAATGGCATATCCTTAAGTGATACAAGTGATAAACCAGTCTGGTCCTGGAATCAGGCTTCCAAAAATGTCGCTATCAAATTAGCTTACCAGTCTATTTTATTTTGCAACTCAAAAGGGGAACAACGATGGTGGTTTAAAGCTATATGGCAGGTAAATATCCCAAGCAAGATTATATGTTTTATTTGGTTATCTTTGATGAATTGTATCCTCACAGGGGTCAATTATCAGCGGAGAGGGGGTATCGGGCCATCAGCATGCAGTTTATGTCTCAACGTTGAGGAAACAACCGATCATCTTTTTTCTCATTGTGTTGTTACCAAAGTTATTTGGGGAGAAATTCTTTCACACCTGATGATCCATGATGAATGGGGAGAACATGGATTGGAAGAAGACCTCTTAAACTGGTTCATTAAATTTCCAAGGCTGAGACATATTCCCTTCTTTGTGACTTGGGGCATCTAGAAGTATATGGACCTCGGCCTTCAACCCTTCACGGGTATCTCCCTGCCTTATGGTGTTAGGAACACTTGACTTGGAGGATTTAAAGTTCCCTATTTGACAACTTCTGTTGTTTGAAGATGTGAGAACCATTTAAAGTTCCCTATTTGACAACTTCTGTTGTTTGAAGATGTGAGAACCAAATAATGAGGAGTTAATTGGATGCATATTCCCGAAATCCTACCTAAACTAAAAAAATTCTTTTGGCGCCTCCTGTGGAGGAAAACTTAGTGAGGTTTTAGAAAAAAATTAAGTGTGGTTGTTTGAGAGAATGGGGGTGTGAGCCAATCTTGTTGAAGTTAAGTGGGAGTGGATAGTTTCGTCAAGAAAAGGGTGGGGTGTTTGGGAATCCCTTTGGAGGAAACTTACTTCAACCTCCACGTTTCGAGATGGAAACTATGTGAGTGAGTA
>CBVK0100603544.1:0-16720 GCA_900067695.1 Picea abies | reverse complement strand
TGCACCTTCATTCAAAGGATTGTAAGTATTTTTACTTGTTCTCATTAATACAATCAATGCTTGGCATGTTTCTTTCAAACTTTTGCTTGTTCCATATGAGTTTGTCTACAGTAGGTGGATCTATGTTTGAGATAATATCAATAGAGTAGGAATTCTTTTGTACCTTTGTTTTCTTACAGGGCCTATCAAGGAGTTCAGGATCGAAGCTCAGCCAGGAATTTGCAAGGACAAACCTCGCTTATAAGGTACATATATTTATCCTTCTCTTTCATTCATTATCTTGATTAGATATAAAAGGAAGTCAGTGTCCATGTTAAGAAATTTTTGTCTTGGCCTTAGGAGTCTAGAGACCAAGAGGGAATCCACTTGTTCGCAGGGGGATTCACCTACAACAATCATCAAATGATTGTTTTTGTGCCTACCCCCATGCAAAATTTTCCTTTCCACCACCCTTGGTTACTTGGCTGATGACCCATGCAATATGGGAGAATCCCAACATGAACCTTTAATAGAATTTGGAAAGTCCCAAAAATATTCGAAGCTCATTTAGTCTGGTTGGGGTTGGCTAGTCACGAATGACTTGGATCTTATATAGATTCCCATGTACCTCATGTTGATTAATGATGTAGCCCAAGTATTGGACCTTGTTCATGCCAAAGGAACATTTTTCCAAGTTGGCATATAGCTTGTACTTCTGCAAAGTGTCCAAAACCTAATGAATATGCTACATCTTCTCCTCCCAAGTTCTTATGAAGATGAGGACATCATCCAGATATACAACCACAAAAGAGTTGGTGAAGGCTCTCAATACATCATCCATCAATATCATGAAAGGTGTTGGTGCATTTGTTAATTGAAAGGGCATGGACAACCATTCGAAGAGACCTTCTTTAGATTTGAAAGTTGTCTTCCATACATCAGTTGGCTCGATGGGAACCTGGTGGTAGCCAGACTTCAGGTCAATGTTGCTGAAGAACTTTTCCCCCTTTGAGTTGGTCAAGAAGGTCATCAATTTGGGGAATTGGGTACTGATTCTTGAATGTGATTTTGGTTAATGCTCTATAATCAATGCAGAGATGTAAGGTCCCATTTTTATTTTGTACCATCAAAATTGGGATTCCGCAATGGGAGGATCTGGGTTGGATGTGCCCATTTTGAAGAAACTCTTGGATATGGAGCTTGATTTCATCATTTTCCATCAATGAGTGATGACATACTGGTCCATTAGGCAATATTTCACCTAGGATTAGATCAATTGGATGCTTTACTTGGTAGTGTGTCGGTACCCCAGTGGGTGAGGAGAAGATGTCTCTATACTCTTCCACGATCTTGTCCACTTGCTTCTGCTGCAAAGAGAGGCTCTGTGTAGAGGTCATGAATGTAGAGACGACCTTTTGATTACTACAAGCATGGAACACAAAGAAGACAAACTTCCCAGTCTATGAAATGACCTTACTGCATTGCTTAGCAGAGATTATATAAATAGCGGTTGGCAGCTCTACCTCTGGTATCATGTTCCATTGTCTACCCAAAGTAATAATAACACTACAGGGTCTAGACTCATATACAACATGTTTCTTCCACAAATATGGCTATCCTAAAAGAAAATCACAAAATTGAAGGGGAGAAATATCACACAATACCTCATCTTTTAAGGGCTTGATAATATAGGGAAGACGACATTGTTGGCTGATGCATATATATCTTCCTTGGCGAAGCCAGGCGATGGTGTAGGGCTATGGGTGTGGTGTTATTGGTAGGTCCATCCACTTGACGACCTCTGCTGATATTAGGTTCTTTTGACTTCCACTATCGACAATGAAATGTAGTGGAGTCCCCTTTACCCACATTTGTGAGTGAAATAGGCATTCCCCTTCCTTTGGTTATTATAGTTCACTTGGCTGGACTTTGGTGGTAGCGAAAGTGGCACTATTTTTGACATCGATGATCTTCTTTCCACTTTTGGGATTTGATTCAGAGTTAGAATATTCTTCTGACTCGAAATACTTCAGATCGAGCACTAGTGACTTCTTGGAGCGACATTCTTCGGTGTTGTGCCAAGGGATTTTATGGTATTCACACCACTTTCTCATGTCCTTATTCAACTTATCATTACCCTTATTGGGTTGCATCTTGGACTAGTTTTCCAAAGAAAGACCATATTTTGTTTATCCCTTGTTTGTTGGGTTGGAATCACCTTTTCCCTACTTCGGCCATGAGGAATTTGTAGATCCAAACTCTTGTGTCTTCTGCTTAAATTTTTGCTCGATCTTGACAACATATCTATAAGTCACACCTAATGATGTGATGTATAAAAAATCCATTTATGTTTGACTGTATATGTGCATACATCCATGGTATTTGAGCACCAAATTTCATTCACATTCTTTGACACCAAATTTGGTGTGTAGAGTATGGAAAATATTGGTGAAATTTGGTACTGTCTGATCCCTCTCTTGACGCAACGTGATCCATCTGGTGTACTAGTCCTCATAGCTTCCAACATGGTAGTATTGTTATTTAATGACATCCTTGAAGGGATACTAGGTGGGAACGACCATAAATATTATATATTCCTCTGTGGCCCTTTACTCAGAGTACGTATCCCACCGGTCTTTAAAATGGGGGACAACATCAAGAAGTGCAAAAGTAGTCTTTTCCCTATCAAAAAAATTGTGGACTGAAAAATACCCTTCAAGTAGATTTAACCATTTATCTACATCATCCAAATCTATCATTCCTTCAAATAATGGAGTATCAAAATTAATTGTACCTTGAAGGGGGTTGCGTGGCTGCTTGATGAAGATGTGTCACCTGTAGGCAACCGTCGAAGGATCTATAAAAAGGTGTCCATCATCTTGTTCCTTTTTCACACAAGGGATTCTTCGAGAAACATTTTAAAAGGATTTCTTGCTCCATCATATTTTTTCTTGTCCCCCCATGAGTTGTGGTCAGGTTCAGCATGACCGATCTTGCAAAGGCTCAACTGGTTCAAGTCCCAACTTCTTGTACCCAGATCTTGTTAGGGACATGCACAAAGAAAAGAAAATGAAGAGAAAACTGCTCTGATACCACTGATCCAAATTTATGAGAGGAAAAAAATGAATAATAGATTTAATACCATAAAATATATATACAGAGAACAACAATATATATCCAATGAATAATAACTTCTATTGAATAAATAAAATAGGATGAAACTGTAAAATTGTAGAATTAAACCAACTTGCTTGAATGGTGGTAGCTATCTCTGAGAAGAGATGTAGCTGCTACATGCATCTGTTCGATAAGAATGATTATAATGATGCTTCAAAGCCCTTTTTAACATTACTCCTGAATTCCAAAACCCTTGACATCCAAAAACGTAACCCTAGGATATGAAACACCAAAAGGTATGTGGGCCCCGATGGGTAAGTTGGTACCTCAACTTCCCGGGGTTGTAACCCCGATGGGTAAGTTGGTACCTCAACTTCCCGGGGTTGTAAATTTTGCACAAGACTTCATTTTTAGGCATGTGATAGCTCGTTGGAAAGGTATTTTTGAGAAATAAACATTTTTCCATCAAAATATAACGTTGTCTACAATTTGAGTATGGTAAGCCAAAAAGACATTGTTTAGGGCCCCAAAACGGCTCTAGAAGTACAAAAAGATGTACTGATACAAAAACCTCCAAAGTAAGCCAGTTGGAACAGGCGGAAGGCCACCAATATCCATGTGGATGTTGTGTAGGACTTCAATACAACCCTAGAAGTGCAAAACCCACAATTACAAAGAAATGACGTCATTACAGAAAAATGTCCTGAACTAAAAACTGTCAAGATGAGCCAGTTGGAATAGGTGGGTGGCCACCAATATCCACGCTGAACTAAAAACTGTCAAGATGAGCCAGTTGGAATAGGTGGGTGGCCACCAATATCCACCTAGATATGTGGATATCATGATTATGTTGTTTTCCATTTCCATGAAGTATGCAATTTATAGTTAACTGTGTAATTTGATGAAACTTGTGCAACTTGAGCAATTATACTTTGAGAAGTTAACACCAAGAGAGGTGTTACACCCACTCATAGATAAATATAACAAAGAAAATATTATTTATAGAGACATACATGATCAAATAAAATTTAAGACACAATTATACCTTGCATTGGAACAAGATATGGTCAACTATGTTCAATTTATTACATACAAGTAGTAGTTCTATGTTGATGTATACTTTTAAAAAAATAACAAGGTTGTTTCTGAAATAGAATTGAGGCAAAGAAAAATGATTAGATGCATTTAGTTTATGTATAAAACTATGATACCAAACCTTCAAAAATGATAAAATATCTACAATCATAAATTAACACCAAGTACAAGGTTGAATAACTTTGGTAAAGATGATGTTAAACCATCACTACTAAATTTTGAAGATCCTCTTGCAAAAATAAATATGAATTCAACATAATCAAAAGGGATATCTTAGACAATAAAAACCACATCTGAGTATGTTATACACCAACTAATCAATATATCATAAATTTAACTAGAGTACACACCATGTTCAAAAAATGTGAGCGTAGAAAATGAGAGACCATTCAATTACTTTCTAATTAGATTAGTAAGTAAATGAAGAGCTATACATTTAATTATGAATATGAGGCTCATATGGAACTTGCGAACTATCGTGCCCAATCTGTGCAAGAAGAGCGGTGTTTTCATTATGGTGTTGTAGCACACATGATACTTAATTAAGTCACCAAACTATGCTAAAACCTAAGTTGCTCTGTACAAATTAAAGCACACTTGAAGGAATTGAAATCAAGCTTGTGGAAATTAAAGTCACACTTGCGAGATGTGAAATCACACTTGCAAGATATGAAATCACACTTGCAAAAATTGAAATCATAATTGTAGAAATTAAAGTCACTCTTACGAGAATTGAAGTCAAACTTGTGAGAATTGAAATAACCCTTGCGGAAATTAAAGTCACACTTGCAAGAATTGAAACTTGTGCTATGACCTATTGGTGACTTGCTCAAGTATAATGAAGATCTTATATTGTTGCAACAATTAAATGTTTGTTCATTCAATATTAATCCACTAACGTCAATCAAAATCTCAAAGACTAAACCTAGAGGGAATCATAAAATAAACACACTAAGTGCAGTTGCAAGCAGAGTTGTAGCGACGCAAGTTTCAACACAAAAACAAATCTAATTGAGAAACATGAATCACAATGAATTCACTTTTTTATAACCAAAACTTGAAGAAACATGAGTTATGGCAATGAAAAGAGGAGAACTATTGTGACGTTACAAGATGTTGAACATAGGAAACCAAACCACTCATAAATCGTAACATTGTCCTATAGATTAGGAATTACAACAGACTCAAAGTTAATTCTAAAATATGAGAGATATATTATGGTTCTAGAATGACAACAAACCATAAAACATACACAACATGTGAATACAATTATGAACCTGATATTAGAGAAATTGAAAGTAACGCACAGTATAATAAAATGAAAAAAATTAAAATGATAATTCTAACACTATTATTACAGGGAGTACCTGAACAATGAGGGGTCCCTACCCCCTTAGGCAAGGTACAGGGCTACGAAAGAAGAATCACACAACTAGAAAGTAAGAACACAAATTATATTGCTGTAAGTTAAAAGATACAATAATAAACTGTAATTTCCAGAATAATTTCCTTCCCCTCAGCTCTGGGGAGCCAAGGTTTTTATACAATATGATTACTATTCTAAAATTATACAAACAAGGGATGGAAAACCATTAGAATCCATTTGTTCATTAGGTTACAATGATTCTTTCAATTACAGACATATGCTGACTCGATAGGTAACCGATTTCCATGGTCACCTATTTGTCTTTCGTTTCTTTCCCTTGTGGAGATTTCTTCCCAACTGTCGGCTCCCAATTTCTAGCTATAACATTAACTGCTGGACTGGTGGGATATTTCTAGAGTTGCATCACACAAATTTTTCTTGTGGCTGTAACTGTTTTTTCTAGAATTGTAGCAATCGTGGATGCACCTTGAGTTGTAGCAGTTGGGTTTTGTGCCCATAATTGCAACAACTTGTTTTTCGCCTGAAATTGTATCATCTTGGAGTTGCAAAAGAGAGGTTTTAAAACTACTTTGATTGTTGCAACTACTAGAATCCTATGAAACAATGTTAGTGACTAATAATAATGAGTTCGTTCCTATGAATTACGAAAAAATAATGTAATAATGGTGTATGGGGTAGGATCCATACCTTTGGTGACAACTCAGGTGAACTGAATAATGGAAGTATCAAAAAGGAATGTGATAGATGGAAAATGTTAAGAAAAACGATATAGACAGGTGTTGAAAGTATGCCATTTTAGGCACCCTTCATCTCTCCCATCCCAAAACTATTGCATGCCTCATGCAACTGTGATCACTCAGTGTTCAAGAATTCAAGGTTACCCTAGTGGTCACTAATACCACATATTTTCTCCTCTAATACTTCCTTATATGTTGCATTCTCTTCACTGATATGATCTTACACTGGATTTTCTCTGATTTGTTCTGTCTCTACCTCTATCTCAGTGTCTTTGTCAATCATCATAAAATCTGTAGCTTGGAAAACTACTTCTTTTGTCTCCATAGCATGACATGTTTCTTGTGAGTCAGTTAAGGGTTCCCCTACAACAAGAGGGATTGTTGCAAGGTAACCTAATTTTTCAGGTTCCTTGTGTTCCCCAAGCTCTTCTCCAAGCATCTTCAAATTGATCTTAAGCCTTAAATTTTTTACCATCAACATTTTGTTCTCTCTCACCAAAGAGGCATAGATAGGGAGAGAACGGGGGATGCTTATCCAACATGTAGTGACTAAAGTAGAAGCATGTGGTTGTGACTAATATAGGCCTTGTATTGGTGTAGCAACAATATCATCTTCATGGCACTCACCCGATGGGACTTTTTTTGTTCTTTGTTCTTCTGGTGAATAGGCAGGCCTTTCCCCAAGAGGTCCCTCTACTGGTTCTTTTGTGGAAGTAGGGAGATTTTTTTCTATTTCTTGCTTATATTCCTATAGAGTAGAAACATTTAATTTCTCAAGAGTGCCTCTTGCTGTACCAACAAGAGGCACTGTTTCTAGTTGGTTTCCCTCAATTATGTTGAATTTCGTGTCAATGAGAACGTCCAATTTTGATTTGTCGTATGTACTTCCATAGTGTTCTGGAATTTCCATTTGTGCCTCCTAAATCTTGGGAGATTTTACTCGAGGAGTTCTCTTTGTTGTTTTTTGTGAAAGAGTAGAGGCGTTTTCCTTCTCATCCTCGTTGGCTTTCACTAGGGCCTATTGATGCATAAGAATATCCACTAGTTCTTGTGGTTCAGTGGAGGCTACCAACTCTTCGTCATATGTGTATGTTTCTAGGAGAGTAGTGAGGCATTCTCTGAGAGTGTCTTGGTCCTGTTCTTTGGCACCTAGGTGAGTACCCTCCTATGGTTTGTTTGTAGTAGGGGAGGATTCAACTTTCTTTGTTTCTAATTTTTTCTCCTCGACTAGTTCCTGGGGCTTCCTAGTTCTTCTCTTCTTACACCAAGTTGTAGATTTTTGTTTTGTCCTTTGTTTCTTCAACATGAGAGGTAGTGTTTTGGTAAACTCTTAGAGTCTCTTTGTGCCTAGTTCGATGGCCATTATATCCACATCAATTTCATGGTTTAATTCCAGCGGAGTTGCAACATGGTGGGATTTTTCCTTGCTTTTTCTCTTGGGTTTCTTTTGTGGAGTTGCAACAGCTGCTCCTTCTGTCCTTGCAGCATCATTGTCTGGTGGAAATGTTGTAGTTATAGTATCTTGTGGAGCCATAAGTGCAGAAATTGCCTGCTCGACTACCCAAAGAGAAACAACCTCATTCTCATCGAGGAGAATGGGTGGATGCACAACACTGTTGCAAGTGTGGATTTATTTATGCAATGCATTCTCAACCAGTAATTTGATGATGCCTTGATGAGATACAACCTCCTTATGGTTTTTTTCCCTTTGAACCAGCACTACCATTGCATGTAATTTCCTTAATATCAAATATGTCATATTGATCGGCCGATTATGGAGTAGATGGTCAAGCATGAAAATGTGTTGAATGTAAGTGGTGCCATAACGCCCTTCACAAATGGAGTGAAGTTGAATGAAGAGAGATGCATCTTCCAATGGATGCGATAATAATTGATGGTAAAATCCTTCTCCTTTATTGATTAAATATTATCTTGGTTCGAGGAACTTCCTTAGAGTTCCAGGGTATGAATTCCTTCGGCTATACCATCTCTAGCTCGAGTGAGGTAGTCCCATGACTTCGACCACAGTCTCCTCTATGACCTCCACCTTTGTTCTTGTGACTATGGAATGATATGTTGTGTAGTTCATGGTGAATTATAGTGTGATATCATCATTATAGCCCTATAATTGTAATACTTACTCCATCCATCCCGCTCCTCTAGGGATTTCTCTAATGTTGTCATAAACCTCTAACAACATTGGTTCAGTCGAATCTCTACAGATAAAGGATCCACCCATGGAACCTTTCTTATGTTAACTCTAAGTGTTCACGTTTTGCAGAGCTATGAAAGTTATGGGGTGGTGAGTTCATAATTGTAGAAATTATGTGGTGGTGGTTATGATAGTGGTGATTATGGTAATGATGTTATGATGTGGTGATTTATGGAGGAATGCTTAGACAGATGCCATTAGAATGTATTTATTGTAAATGTAGATAGGAAAACGTACATGGAATGAATTACCTTGAGTGGTGTACGTGTACACCGCAGATTGAGTCTTGACAGTGAAGGATGAAATACCATCAATGGTTCTTGCCGAAAATGTAGAATCAATGTCATCAGTTTCATCGACCGAAATTGCAGTAACAACATTTTTTGGAAATGTGAGCTGCAAGTAGAATCAAAACAATGGTAGTTGCAACAATGAAACTACATCAATGACAATTTATATTTATGGTGGGGATAGGAATTGTAGCATGGATGGTGGAGGGGAAAGGTATGGGTGGGAAGTGAAAAAAATGGAGTGAAGCTATGAATAAAGTTGCAACGATGTGACTTGGAACACTCAAAATGAAATGAATGAAACTTGTTTTTGAGGGGAAAATATGCAACACGATAGTTGCAGCATTAAAGTTATAGCATGGATGATGCATTATATGGTATATTTTTGAGTCGTAGCGTTGGTGGTGTAGGGAAACAGTGGAAAGTGGGAAGATGAAATAAGGGTGTAGCAAAGTTACAACAATACGAGTCACAACAATGAGGTTGCAGTAGTGAAAATAGACTAAAATTTGGGTGAAAAGGAACTTATGAGTTGTGTGGAATGAATTTGTAGCAGATTTGGAGCCAAAAGAATGGGAGAAGGGAAATTGTAAACTTGTGGGAATAATACAAGTGGACTAGCAGTTAGGGAAATGAGAATGGAATTGGAAAAATGAATATGGTGTTGCAGATGGAGTACTAGCCAAGGGGACATGACAAAGTGTATGGATGTTGTGGGTGATTTTTAAGAATGAGAGTTGTAACAATGGGAATAGTAGTGGAAATAGAAATAGCTGCAACAATAGGAGTTGTAGCAGGATGATTCACAACATAGGGAATTGTAGAAACAACTAGAGTTGTAGTGACAGGTGTTGCAATGATGAAAATTGTTGTGACAAAGGGACTTGTAGCAACCACAGCTGCAACAAAGGAAGTTCCAGTAAGGAAAATCATGACAGAGAGAATTGCAGTGAGTAGAGGGGTAGAAATGTTATTCTCCCTTGCGAATATTGCAAAAAACAATTATTAGAAAGAAAAGTTTTTATTGAGAAGGATCCTGACATAACCATCAAAAAACTGTGAAGTTCCCTTCTTGTTTATTCTGCGAATTTTATTTTTTGCGCCAACTAAGTTGGTTTCACACTTTATTTTTTTAAGAATTGGAACAAAAATTATCCGATAGGAACAAATTTCAGGTCATTGTCGAGCCATCCATTTGTAATTTTCCTCAAAAGGCTTCCTTTTTTAGGGGTCATTCGTACAAGTGAATTCTATGTCCATTAGCCATCAGAGTAATCATATCTTTATCAATGGTGTGGATTTTGATGATGCCACTATCATAGATTGTGTCGATCTCATATGGACCAAGCCATCTGGTGTGAAACTTTCCTCTGAAATATTTGAACCTGGAATCAAATAATAATGCCTAATCTCCATCTTTGAACTTCTTTTTATTAACAAACTTATCATTCCATTTATCCCTTTGATGTTGTATCATTGTGGCTCAATGTAGGGAATCCTATCATAGTTTGTCTAGCTCTTTTATTTGGAGTAGTCTTTGCTTTTGAGCCTTTGATAGTTCCAACCCACGTTGTACTTTTTTCCTTAGTGTTTGAATCTTTGTTTCAATGGGAAGTAGAAATCTATTCCCATAGACTAACGCATAAGGTGTGCATCCTTTAGTAGTCCTCCAGGTGGTCCTGTATACCCACAAGGATTTGGAGAGTTCGTCGGCCCAATCCTTGAGGTGTAATCTAACATTTTTTGTAATGATGGCCTCATGGATCTTGTTATTCCCCTATACCTATATTTTTTTCTGTGGATGATATGGTTTTGTTACTCCATGATTTATTCTATAGTTGTCCATCAGATCTCTTACAATTCGTGATGTGAAATGAGTTACTTCCTTGGTCACTATCTCTAGTGGTATGATGAACCTTATACAAATTTTCTCGTGTGGAAAATCTACTACTACTTGTTCAGTTACCGCTAGAATTTCCTTGGCCTTCATCCATTTGTGACATAGTATTTACATACGAGGATGTAGGAGTTTCGATGATATGGGGGGTTTATTGGTCCTACAAAAGAAATGGCCCATTTGTCAAAATGTTCTAACACCATATGTGTTTGTAGTGGAGTTTCATCAGTTTGTATGGGTCTACCCATGTGTTGACACCTATCAAACCTCTTCACATATTATTTGGCATCTCTGAAGAGTGTGGGATAGTAATGCCCCTAGTGAAGTATTTTGTATCTAGTTCTTTTATCCGCAAAGTGGCCCCTATATGGACCATTGTCACGTGATTTTAGTATCTCGTGGACTTCATCCTATTGTACACACCTTATGATAATCAAATAATATCCAGTGTAGAAGAGGCAACCATCGATCCATGGGAATATTTCACTTTTCTTGACTATTCTTTATCATTCTTTGGGGTTCAAATGATGCAAGAGTTTACATGCATCCAAAAAATTAGAAATATCTACAAAATAAGGTGAGTTAGTAGATACTGCAAAGAGGTGTTCATTTGGAAAACGATCTTCTACTGGAGGCTCATTCTCATAAGATTGTATTCTAGAAAGAAATTTAGCCTCTACATTATCTTTTCCTGGTTTGTCTAAAATGGTAATGTCAAATTCTTGTAATATGTTGGAATCTTAATATTATTGAGAGGGGGGAGTGAATTAATATTGTGCACTTTTAACTCTTTTCATTTTACACTAATTTAAAACATATTATCATTTATTTTTTCAAGCATTCATATCAGAGAGGTACTCATCATAATCAACACATTATAGATATAGAAGTGAAAAACCTTGAAAGTATTTTATAGATAAATGTAAACTTGTGGAAAAATAATTTTCTGTGAGGAAACCAATCCTCTTACGAGTACCAAATCATAAAATTTAGCCACCAACCTGAAAATGAAAGAGGACACCAATCCTTTGTAGGAACCAACCTACACACTAGGAACCAACCTGCAAATGAAATAGGACACCAATCCTCTATAGGCACTAACCTACACACCAAGCACCAACCTGCAAATGAAAGAGGATACCAATCCTCTATAGGCACCAACCTACACACTAGGCACCAACTTGGAGATAGAAACCATCCTGCAAATAAAAAGGGATGTAAATCCTCTTATAAACTAGGCACCAACCTCAATGATATGAGATTCCTTTCAAACCAGTTCTTCCTGAAACTGACCCTAATCCACAACAAATCATGTCACAAAATATTTGGTCTTCTCCTCCATGAGGTTCATGAGATATGAATTATACTCAACTTCCTCATTGTTTAAGATTCATTGATCCATACACACCCCATTTTCACAACACCATGGTTCATATATCTATATCTATATCTATATCTATATCTATCTATCTATCTATCTATCTATCTATCTATATATATATATGTATATTAACAATAAATGAATACTTGATTCATCCTTCGATCCGACCAGAGTTCCACATATTCCATTGAAATGTTCACATAGAGTATAATCCCTCGATGCTTATTTTCTTTCGTTACTTGAGTTAGCCCAATGAGAATAGAATAAAGCATGTGGGACCATGAGAATTATTGTGGGGGGATACACCCTTGATTCAGATCTTAATGTATAGGGGGAGTGCAACAAAAAATGGGTCGACACACATCTTTCCATTTTTTCATATGTATAAATTGTAGGAAGGTTCCTTCATGTTAACCCATGTGTTGGTTAGACACCCATAATTTTACAAGAAACATTGATCTCCTTTTTGGATGAATGGTTATATTGTGAGTCCTCCCCAATCGAACTCAACCCTTAACGACCATTACATATGTTCCATACTTGAACTTGTCAATTGATCGTTTCATTTTTCAGTGGGGTATCATACCCTAGGCCTTATGACATGGCACTAACATTATCCCATCCACGTGGACCATTCACTATTTTACACATGTCACTAACGTGACCAACCTTCTTTGTATTCCTTGTGTAAGATGGTTATGTGGGACCCATATATATCTACAATGGTCATCACATCTCATTTGCATTTTGACTAATGGTCTAGATTTCTCCTCTGAGTTCTTTCGTTAGAGTACCTCTATTGTAGTCAACCAATATACTCCAATATGACGTGGCTTCTTAGACAGTTTCCACATGTATCTGACATGGTACTAACTTGATGTTTTCATGGCTACTTATGTTGACATGGCTATCGATGTCATGTTGATGTCATCGCTTCCTTCATCTCTTCTTCATACAGTTTGATAACTTGGCAATTTGACACATAGCCACCTATGGATAGAGCATAAAGGAATATTCCCTTTTTGATACCATTATTTCGGAGCACAAATTACTCTATCAACATTATAGATATGAATACTTAACTATGAAATTAAGAATCGAAATGAAAGTTGATGGTGGTCATCGAACTGGATAGAGATATAATATCGTCCATCCATTACTAATATACAAAATGAGACTCTAGGAATTATAGTTGATGGTCATGATGGACTATAAATTTTGATCCAACAAACATGGTTCTTCGACCGTGTAACTATAATATATTACATCAATGGTCACAATTTATTATGATCTAATCTCATTTGTCCAAATTCTCTCGAGATCTCTTCCGATTAAAGTTATATTTTACTGGAGGAGTACTTGAGCCGGAGTATATGGTTGATAGAAGCTTCGATAGAGGGATTCTAAAACACAAAAATTCTCTTTTTTTCAGGGTCCAATGGATGATAGGAAAGATTTGTCGATATAATGAAGCTTTGTCGAGATTTAATCTGTGCCATTGATTTTTTCTTCAATAGAAATTTTATTGAAATGTTGTATCACACTCTGTGTTGTTCCATCAACCACTGCATTGTTTTATCACCATCGATTTTTGGCCTTATCCCTTTGCTTCACTCTTACAATCAAAACCATTCTTGACATTTTTTACATCAATGACAATATACTCAACACAATAAAAGTAACCATCTAGTCACCTTGTCATTTGTGATTGGTTTTTTCATTAAATATTTAATAACAACATGATCAGTATGCAAGATTATAGAATATACAATAATGTAGTGTCTAAACTTGTTTATTGCGTGAATAACAACAAGAAACTATTTCTCAGTTATGGTGTAATTCAATTCAATAAGAGAGATATTCTTACTTTCATAGTAGATTGCATATGGGTCTTTTCCTTCGATTTTTCTGAGGACTACTCCGATAGTTTTGTCAGATGTGTTTGTGGAAATGTGGAATGTGAGGGTCCAATCAGGCCCTCTTAGTATATGATCTTCATATCCTTTGAATTTTAATTCATCAAGCGCATGTTGGCATGTCTCTGTCCATACAAACTCAATATATTTTCCAATTGAGGCAAATAATGGAACAACAATATGTGAAAAGTTTTCAATGAGTTTATGGTAATAACCAATATATCCTATAAAGATTTATACCTACTTATGTGAAGTTGGAGTTGGAAAATTGAGTATTAACTTTGTTTTCTGTGGATCGACTTGAATACCTTTTTCTAAGATGCGATGTCCCAATAAAATTCCATCAGTTTCCATTATGAAAAACTTTTCATTATTAAGGGAAAAATTTGACTCCTTTCATATGATTAATGCATTTTTCTTATTGGCTAATTCTTCATCAAATTTGTCCCCATATGTTGTAAAATCATCCATATATATTTCCATGTAGTCATTAATGATATTAGATAATATACCTATAATGACTTGTTGAAAGGTGGTGAGGGTGTTGCATTACCCAAATGGTAGAACTCGGTAGGTGAATTTCCCCCAAGGACGGGTGAACATTTTTTTCTCTTGGTCTTCTAGGGTGATTTGGATTTGGTTGTATCCATTGAAACCATTGAGGAAAGAGAAATACTTACTTCTTGTGAGCATGTTTAGGACTTGGTTGATAAATGGTAATGCAAAGTGATATTTATGTGTTCCTTTATTCAATTCTCAATAATATACACAAATCCTCCATTTACCATTTTTTTTTGGTACCATGACAAGAGGGGAGACCAACTGGCTATCAAAAATGGGATAGATGAAGTTAGTTGTAAGAAATTTTTGTAGCTCGTCTTTGACTATGTCTTTCATCGTCGGGTTCATCCAACACTGAGGTTTTTGATTGGGTCTATATCCTTCCTTGATACATATATTATGTGTACATAGATCAGGGTGGATTCCCTTCATGTCAAATTAATCCCAAGTGAAGGCATCACTATGCTTTCACAGTATTTGAACCAATTGGTCCTTTTGTTGTTTGGTTGGTCCTTGGTTGATTTTCAAGGTTTTCCTTGGGCTAATTTATATCATTTCTATAAGGGATCCTTGGTATTTTTCTTGTATTATTTTATGTTCAATAGGTGAGATGCTTGTGGAAGATAAGAAAAAACCAAGTTTTTGGTTTCATAATATGATCAAGAATATGTGTCTTTTTTGAGGAAGAGGAGGAGGATATAAAATAAAATATTTCGTCATCCTCTATTTTATCTCTTATGGATAGGTATTGATCTATGGATAGGACCTGATGGGATTACCCTTCTTCATCACTTTCTTCTTCATCAACCCAAAGTGGTGTTTCTAGGTCTATGCTGGGTTTGGAAGGAGGGTAGAGAGTCAATTGTTTGGTACAAGTCCTATGGGAAATAGTCATGTTTCCTGATCAACAACTGATATAGACATCAACCATGGCAAACCATGCTCATCCGAGGATTAGAGTATACCCACCCAAAGAGGTTTTAGGTTGTAGGACCATGAAGTTACTGGGATATTCCCATGAATCCACATATATCACTACATGTTATAGAATTCCTTCTAGTTTAATGGTGGATCTATGAGAGAGTTGAAGTATAGTGGGGGTTTCCCTAAGGCCTGTAAGTTCTAAGGCTTGCATGGTCTCACGTTTCTTAACATTGGTGTTGGCCCCTAAGTCAATTAACATGTTACTAATTGTAACATACTCAACAAACCACAGAACGGGGCATGCTACCTTTAAGCCCACCCTTGGAATTGGTACTCTTACTGATACCTTCTTTAATTAATAATAAGACATAAGATACAATATTTAGCTACATGTACAACAATATCCAGCAAGCATGCATAATCTAAGATTTATTTAAACAATAATTAAAATACACAGCGGAATACATTCATACACACATAATATCACAACAAAGAGCACTTATCTTTATAAAAAGGTGACACCAACTCGCTGCAGACCAAGGATGTTCCACCCAACTATAGACACCACTGCTCCAAATCTCAATAGTAGTGTCACCCCTGAGCCAAGGCTATGAATCCACAAGGAAGATTCCAGAGTGTACTTGGGCTCCCAAACCAGTCATCTCTCAAGCTCTCATAGGTTTCCCAACACCCACAACAATCCAAGTGCCCAACTCTCTTCTACCCAGCTTGTACCACCCAAGATAATGGACCTCCACCCTTCTCTACCACGTAGTCCCTTAGGTATTCCTTCTCTTTTTTCCAGGGCCTCCAGCACAGCTAGTCCAAAATCTCAATGTTAGAACACTCAAGACTCTTAGTTGTGAGAAAAATAGGGCATAGGCCAATGCATATCAGACATGCAGGCCCCCGGTCATGGTTGGATTGTACCAGTGACCATTACAACCAACTATCCTATGGCTGATTCTCAACAGTTCCTTTCCATTTTCCAAGCCAAGATGCAGGCGAGGATGGATCGATGAATGGATGAGTGAGTGCATGAAAGTGTGTGAGGTAAATGAATGAACGTATAGGAAAATCAACGAAGAATCCATCATTCAAACCCCCCCATTAGACTAGAGGCAGGTTTAAGTAACTTTGTGGGGAATCAAGAATCTCTTGGCCTTCCCCAAGAAGCTCACATAACTGATCCCCTCCCTTAGGAAAAAAGGGTAATTAACATAG
>CBVK0100603543.1:0-16720 GCA_900067695.1 Picea abies | reverse complement strand
TGCAATGTTGATCATGTTTTATTCGACACATTGCGACATCAGGTTTTGTTCGTCACATTGTGACATCAAATTTTCTTCGTCAAATGACATCGTAAGGTTATGCTTATCAAATTACAATGATGGGTTTTTGTTTCTCACATTATGGTGTTGGAATAGGTTTGTCACAGTTTGACAGTGGGTTATGTTCATCACATTGCGACATCGAGAAAAGTTCGTGTCATTGCAAAATCAGTCTATGTTTGTCACATTGGCATAGTGGGTTGTGTACATCACATTGTGACAATGGGTTGTGTTCATCCCATTGCAACTTTTGGAAATTCCTATCACAATGCAACATCAGGATATGTGCAACACATTGCAACGTGAAGATATATTTGTTGCATTGGGATGATAGGCCCATGTTCATCACATTGCTACAACAAGGCTATGTTTGTCAAATTGGGACGTCCATAAATGTTTGTCACATTGCAATATATACATAGGTTCATTACCTTGCGAGGTTATTATGTTTGGTAGATTGCAATGTTACTATGATCTATATATTGCAACGTTTGGAAATATTTATCACATTTCAACTTCCATATATTTTTGTCACATTATGACAACCATATATGTTTTTCACATTTTGATGTTACTATGATTGGTTGATCACAACGTTACTATGTTCAATAGATTGCGACGTTTGGAAATGTTTCTCGCATTCTGACATTGGCATATGTGTGTCACATTAAAATGTGAAGAAATGTTTGCAATATTGTGATGATAGGGCGATGTGTGACACATTGTGACATCTATTGATGTTCATCTCATTGCAATGACATGCCTATGTTCATCAAATTGTGACGTTAGTATGTTTGGTAGATTTCAACATTACTATGTTTGTGAGATTGTGACATTAATATGTTCATCGCATTGCAACATTATATGTTCGTCCCTTATTGTGACATTACTATGTTTGATAGATTGCAACATTACTATGTTTGATACATTGCGATGTTAGGAAATGTTTGTCACTTTGCGATGTTAGAAAATGTTTGTCACAATGTGACGTTAGGAAATGTTTGTCACTTTGTGATGTTAGGAAATGTTTGTCACAATGCAACGTTAGGAAATGTTTGTCACAATGCAACATTAGGAAATGTTTGTCACATTGCAATGTTAGGAAAAGTTTGGCACATTGCAACATTAGGAAATGTTTGTTTCTCACATTATCACGAAGGGTTTTTGTTTCTCAGATTATGGTGTTGGAATAGGTTTGTCACAATTCGAAAGTGGGTTATGTTCGTGACATTGCGGCGTCGGGAAATGTTTCTCTCATTTCAATATTGTTTTATGTTTGTCAGATTGGCACACTTGGTTGCATACATCACATTGCGACGATGTGTTGTGTTCGTCCCATTGGAACATTTAGAAATGCCTATCATAATGTGACGTCATGACATGTGCACCACATTGCAACGTGAAGATATATTCATCGCGTTGCAATGATATACCTATGTTTGTTACATTGCGATGTCCATTTATGTTTGTCAAATTGTTATAAAAAATCTATGTTCATCAAATTACGACCGTAAATGTTCATGAAATTTCAATGTCCCTATATGTTCGTCACGTTGCAATGTTACCGTGTTTGAGATCGACACATTGTGACGTTTGGAAATGTTTGTCAGATTGTGACTTTCATATATGTTTGTGACATTGTGATACCCATATATGTTTGTGACATAACGAATTTACTATGTTTGATCGATTGCAATGTTACTGTGTTTGACATATTGCGATATTTGCAAATGTTTGTCACATTGTGACGTCAGGATATGTCTGTCACATTTCAATGCGAGGAAATGTTTGTCATATTACGATTGGAAAAATACTCAATTTAATTATAATTTTGAATTTTATATTAAATATAATGTAGTAAGAATCAATTTATCTAATTATCTATGTAGAATATCATCATTGGGGCTTCAAAATATATCCAAATGCTTATACATCAAATGCAATCAAAATTCTAAGGGGAAACTCCTAATTTGAACTCTATCCATTGTAATCAAATGTAATCAAAATTCTAAGAGGACGAAATGTGGAAATTTCAAAGGATGACCTTAGTTATAGTCACAATTCATTAATAAGATGTTTGCTAAGTTAAATAAGAACATTTTATAAAGGATGTTTTTACACATGAAAACATTTAATAGATGTGAAAAACGTGAGATGGGAAAAAAATGGCTAGTAAAAAAATGAGAGCTACAATATTGTCATTAAGAAAATGTCTTCAAGGTCTTCCACCATAAACCCTAATATCATCATTGGGGCTTCAAAATATATCCAAGTTCTTATACATCAATGCAATCAAAATTATAAGGGGAAACTCCTAAGTTGAATTGTATCCATTATAATCAAATGTAATCAAAATTCTAAGAGAACGAAATATGGAAATTTCAAAGGATGACCTTAGTTATAGTCATAATTCATTGATAGGATGTTTGTTAAGTTAAATATGAACATTTTATAAAGGATGTTTGTACAGGTGAAAACATTTAATAGATGTGAAAAAGGTGAGATGAGAAAAAAATGACTAATGAAAAAACGAGAGCCACAATATTTCCATTAAGAAAATGTACCATTTCTTAGAGTTACACCCTTAAACCATGATTATGTCCACTTGAACTAAACACATTATAATAATAAAAATAAACCAAATTATGTAATATCAACATACATATCGATGTCTCTTCATCCTTTATAATAATGAGTTAGGTAATGTATTTATTACTTTGGATAAATAGTAAAACCTAGTATTACTATGTTATTCTATATTTATTTATTACTTCTTTGCTACTATATTATTCTATATTTATTTATGACTTTATTGCTAGATTACTATATTTACTCATTATTATTAACTTGTTATTGCTATATTATTCTATATTTATTTATTATTTTATTGGTAAATTTATATATTTATTCATTACTATTAATGGATTTTACATTAATAGTATATTATCACATTATAAAATTAATCCATTAATAATATAACATTATTTGTTTACATTAATATTACATTAGTTTTAAACATTAATAATATATTACATTTAAACATTAACAATATTACTTTATTTTTAAAATTTTAATAATATTATTTTGAAGATTAAGATTATTAATATATGATGATTAAATATTAATGTTAATAAATTAGCAAGGTTAGTATTTAGGAATATTACTTACTTTTAAAATTATTAATAATATTATTTTGAAGATTAAAATTATTAATATATGATGATTAAATATTAATGATAATAAATGGTCTAGGTTAGTATTTAGAGTTAGGGTTAGGTTTTAGTTTAGGATTCAAATTTATGAGAGAAGAAGTGTAACTAATAATGTAAAGACAAAAGAGAAGTTTTTTTAAAAGTTTATAAAATGGTTGGCATATTAAATGAAAGTTTAGTCATGGTGCATAGTATGGCATGTTAAGCCTGAAACTATTCCCATTAAGCCTGAATCTATTCCCGCTTGTAGCGAAAAAATATCAGTTGGTAATGGAACGACGTATATTAATTAAGCTTGGAAAAAAAATATCAGTTGGTAATGGTACGATGTATATTAATATATCAGTTGGTAATGGAATGACGTATATTAATCCTGAATCTATTCCGCTCGCTTTAAATGACATGCAGGAGGAGAATTGGAACGACGAAGCACCAGAGTTACAAAATTGGAACTGCGGAGCACCAGAGTAATGCCAAACATTGAAACCCTTCACATCCATAAACGTTTGGTCCCTGCTAATTACTGGAACATGGCAATGAGGTTGATTATACAAATTAATTATTAAACATGGCAATCAGTGGAAATCAATGGGTAGGGCAGTAATTTTTTAATCAGATTAAGTAAATGTGAAAAAGTAAACAAGGAAACAGATGCATTCATAAATGAAAGGAAGTTAAGAACATTAAATCCTATTCATTTATTTGAGTGAACGATGAAGAATATGCCAGCATCTTTCATTGTAGACCATAAGATTGGAATTTGTGATTAAAAGACTCATTAAACCATCGATTCCAATAGAGGGGATGCCTATTGGTGTCCCCCCTATCCCTGTGATCCTTCCTTCGACTTGGATATTTTTTAGAAGAAGAAAAAGGCCCTCCATGACCAGGATGAAGAGGAGCAAAGATAGGGGACATCCTTGCCAAAGTCCTCTGCCACTATGGAAAAAGTTGGAGGGTTTGACATTTATGAGCACAACAAAAGTTGCACTGGTGATGCAGCTCATAATCCAATTTAGAGTGTTTTGGCGAAACCCAAACTGGATTAAAATCAATCGGAGGAAGTTCCAGTCTATGCAATCGAAAGCTTTTTTTAAGTCAAGTTTGAGGATGAGAGTAGGAGATTTTTTATGCCTGATGTTGTGTAGGCATTCTTGTGCAGAACCAACAACATCAAGGATTTGACGACCCTTTAAAAAGCCAAGCTAATCAGCTGAAAAGGATCGAGAGAGAATAGGTTTAATTCTGATTGCAATGATCTTTGAGATGAGCTTGTAGCATAGATTGCAGAGGGCCATCGGTTTATAATCACCAAAAGAGGTAAGGTGATTTGCTTTCGGAATAAGAGTAATAAATGTAGAGTTAATGGCCCCAGTAATATTACCTTTTAGCTTGGGGTCTTCCACTAGCTCCTGAAGATCTTTCCCTACCAGGTCAAAAAAATGAAGATAGAACTCGATGGTCCAGCCGTTGGGGCCCAGACTCTTATCCAAAGAGAAAGATTTTAGTGCTGCTAGAATCTCTTGTAGAGTGCAAGGATTGTCCAGAGATGTTGCATCCTCTTTAGTGACAAAACAAGTGTAGAGATGTGCCACGTTCACATGGTTCTGTAGTGAGAGGATAGACTTGTCCTTGTAGAAGTCTTTAAAGTAAGTGGAAGCAGTGTCTTTTATTGCTTGTTGTCCGTTGTGTACTGTACCAGATTCATCCATTATATCCCATATATGATTTTTGTTCCTAGAAGAGCTAGCGTAATGGTGGAAGAATTTATTATTGAGATCCCCACACTGGATCCACTTTTCTCTACAATGCTGCCTCCAAAGAGCTTCGTCTGCGAGCAAAATTTTATTCCTTTCAGCTTCAAACAATTTTAGTTGTTGTTTCCTAGTTCCATCATCCCATCAATTGGTTCAAAAATTTGAATATCTTTGATGTTTTGCTCCAGCTCCTGAAGGCGATGTAATGTATGGAGCCTATGTTTAGTAGTCCAGGATTTAATCTTTGATTTGAGATGCTTTAGCTTCCAGGTGAATCATTGTTGTATATATGTCTCGCTAAGGAAATTTGGATCGTTCCAAATAGTTTTAACAATATTGATGAAGCCTTCTTCGATGAGCCAACAAGAGTTTAATTTGAAAGTTAAAGAGGGGTGAATTGTTGATTTGCCAAATTGTAGGAACATTAGAGTGTGGTCAAACAAGAATGGAGAGTCTACCCAGGATCTGATCCTGTCATCCACATAAATCAAACTTTCTTCAATAATGAAACGATCAAGTCACTTTGAGATGTACGTCGAATCTTCTATGTCGTTACGCCAGGTAGGAGCCAAGACTTTTGGGTGTAGGTCCACCAGGCCGTGCAACTGAAAGAGAGAGTTGAAATAGTTTGCCAAGGGGTCCTGTGTGGCGGTATCACCCCAAATTTCACCCGAGCAGGTGGTGAAATTTAAATCTCTGGCTAGGATCAGATTAGTGAGGTCGCGTAGACCTCTTGACTCAATTTTGTCCCAAAATTGATTCCTATGTAGGCAAGGAGCATAAGTGTTGAGAAGATTGAAATGTTGATTATTCCAACGACCAATGCCGGAAAGAAGGATGCCACCACAACACAGAGAAGGTGCTAAATCAAATTTGGTAGGCTCCCAAGATGCGGCTAAACCTCCAGAGTTGCCCAACAAATTTACAGAGTAGATGTCCTAGTCCGGACGGAACTTGTTGAGTAAAATTTTGGCTTTCTATCCATCGACCAAGGTTTCCTGTAAAAGTATAATATCAAGGGAAGACCGAGTAAGTAGCCTTCTGAATGTAGAGGATTTTAAGGGTCCTCCAACCCCTTTGAGATTTAGGGAGAGAACAATCATTATTTGTTGTGCGCTAGGGTTTTTATGCCTCTAAGTGCCCCAATTTCAGTGGAATGTGTTGAAGAAATAGTGGAGATTGGTACTTTGTGCCCCTCTTTGCATCAGGAAGTTCTTGTTTTAATCAGTGAGTGTTCGTATCCAATACCTCTGGACCAATTGTGAGCTTTTCTAAGCAGAGAGGTTGATGTTGTCGAGCATTCCAGGATGTCCTCCTCAGACATAAGCTTAATGATCAATTTTACTAGGTAAATATGTAGGGGAGAAGGAGTGAGGATATCTTTGTAAGATGGGAGGAGGGAATTCGACATATCACTGAGATTTTTATCCTCGGGCTGGGTTTGATTGGTGCCTAGAAAGTCCAATGTCGAAGTCTGTTCAAAAGGCTCATGATCTAGGCTCTCGAGTTCAATGCGAGAGGTAGGGGTCGATAGTAGAGGTGAGGAGCTTGTGGTAGCTACCCAAGGTGTGTCATTGGGAAAAGGAGAAATGTATAAGGGAGATGGGCTAGTTGAAACAGTAAGAGTAGTAGTATTTGTCATAGAAGGGCTGGTGTGAACAGGCATAGCAATATTGACTGGTAGTGGAGGCACAAGGAGAGGGGTCGATATTGGAGTAGGGGGCGGTTGGGATGTGTCTTTGTTAAAGGTTTTTGGAGGAGGAATCGCGAAGATTGAAGAAGGTTTCACTCGTAGGACAGTAGGGTGAGGTTCAAGGGTAGGAGCCAGAGGGGGTGTTCGCTGGAGTGGGGCAAATCGAGTAGAGGAGTTTCTAGGAAGCCTAGTGAATGAAGAGTTCAAAGTTTATTCTTCCCAGGTGGTTAGGGTATTGAAGAGAGAGGGACATATATATTTGAGATTACCTGTGAGAGAGTTAGAGTCCACTGAATCATCAAAGTTTGGAATATTCAGATAAATGGAATGTGTGTATACTTCTGGAGAGTCCATCTTTGTGGATAGTTCGAGCATTGATTCCTCTATTTGAGCTTCTTTTTTGTATCCCGTGCAAGTTGTTATGAGGTGGTCCATTTTCCTACAGAGAGTGCACCTGAAGGGGATGACGAGGTAGTCCAGGTTCTGATGGATTATTTGACCTCTCCATTCAATATCGATGGTTTCTAGTAAACCTTCATGAATTTCAATCTCCACCATGACTTTTGTGATCTTTCTGTTCGAGCCAGTGAGAGACAGATTGTCCACACAGATGAATCGACCCAGAGTATTTTCGATGCCCTCTAGCACTTTCAGGCTCTAGAAATGAAGCGGTAGTCCTAGGAGAAGTACCCAAAAATGCCTTAGTTGGAAGTAGTCTTGTAGGGGGTTGAAGCTAGGCCACCAACTCTTGAGCATCAGGCTACCTCCATCCAAGATCCAAAAACGCTCCAGAATATTGTTAGTGTCCTCAAGCATATTAAATCTAAAGTAGAGCCACCCATGGGTCAGGTAAGAGATCACAGGAGTGTATCCCAGCAGTGGCCTCTAGTGTGATTGCAACCAGATAGCAAGGTCAATATGACAAAGGTGTTTATAGGTGATCCTACCTACTAAAGCACAAAGACTAAGAGAAACCAACTCCTCAAGCCCGATATCATCCTTGTTGGCACAGGGGTAGACCCAGGGTTTAGCTCTAACAACGCACTAACAAGCCCTAACTACTAGCCCTTTTGGCATCACCTGCAAAGTAGATGCAGTCTCACCCGAAGTAGCAATAGGGGGTTGCAGGACACATGTGTCTACAACCAGAAGGAATGCAAAGGGGATCCAGAACAATAACACACAATGATCTAGTTATTCATTATCACTCTTAACTCACCTCGCAATTTATATCTCAGATCTAACTCAGTAACACAATAACAACATATCAAATGACAAATAACACAACATCAATCACACATAACACAAGATATATGTGGTTCACCCTCTTTCTAGGGCTACGTCCACATAACTGTGCTTTATAATATATTAAATGAAATCAAACAGTTTTATTTGCGCACTTAGCTTGTATATATTTCTCTCTTTCTCTCTTCTCTATCCCCCCTCCCTGCACACCCAGTTGCACAGTTGATCTTTGCACCCAGCTGAAGATCTTACAATACAAGAATTCTCTCACAAACAACACTTCTCTCTCTCCCACCACACAACACAACAATAATCGTGCTCAATGGAATAATCAATTAACCATATCAACCAATGATGAACCCCACCCGACTCTCTTGGACCTTTATTTATACATTACAATGACTTCCAGACAACCTTAGGCTGAAACCTAGGTTTAAAAACCCTAATTTCCAAAACCCTAGGCAACTAAAGCCCTAGGTCCACTTGACCCGTGTTTTCAGGGCTTCACCAGCCTGTCTTTCTATTTTTTCCGTGAGGTGCTCCAAAGCACTTGTTAATGGATTTTTCTACTTACCGAGTTGTCCACGATCCATATTCCTTATTGATCTGTCTTCCTCGATCTTCTCATCCAATGACTTGTTTTCCCTTACTTCGCTCCTTCTTTTCTGCTTCTTTGACCCACTTCTACCCATTCTCAGTCATTGTGCCTTCCGCATAGTTCATACTTCACCTTTCCTTTTCTTTATTCTTTGCTTTCTTCCTTAATCCATAACCAAGGGCCAACATGCCCCCAACACTCACCTGTGACTTGTCCTGAGTCACCGTAGGAATGAACTTTTTGTATCACTTCAACTTGCTTTCTGCTTTGTCCTTCCCTCTCATGTGCAAATTGTCTGTTTTGTGTCTGGTACCCAGTTTCAACTGCACCTAGTACCTAGACCCTTCTTCTTATGTTGTTACTGAGAAATGCAGGGCAAGGGGTTGTCATAATATAATTTCAACCGACTGCCATTCACTAGACCTTCCTTCCATTCTCCATTCAGTGTCTTCAACTGCACAGCTCCTCCTTCTGTAACATAGGTGACCTCAAATGGCCCAATCCAATGTGTTCTGAACTTCCCTGGATGCTTCATAAAATTGTTGTCATATACCAATACCATATCTCCTTGCTTGAATGCCTTCTTATTGATATCCCTGTCATGGCAGGCCTTCTCTCGTTCCTTCTGTACCTGCTGGTGAAATCCTGCAATAAATCTGTCTTCTTCTAGTTCCACCAATTGCGCAAGCCTCTATTGATCAGTGCCAGTGTCATCCATATCTGTAAATGTTGTAATCCTTAAGCTAGGAACCAAATATTCCATAGGTACAACTGCTTCTAGGCCATAAACTAACTTAAAGGGAGTCTGCATGGTTAGCTTCTTACAAGTAGTTCGGTATGCCCATAATACTACTGGCACTCTCAGATCCCAATCATCTCTGTTCACACTGCAAATCTTCATCAATGTTGTCTCCAAGATCTTCTCGAAATCTTTGATCGTACGATTGGCCTGTGGGTGGTAAGGTGTTCTCTTCTGATGGTGGACTTCAAATTCCTGAGTCAAATATTCAATAGTCTTATTAATAAAATGTGTACCTTGATCTCTCATAAGGATCTTTGGGCATCCAAGCCTAGTTATGATATCATCAAATATAAATCATGCAGTTGTAGTTGCACTACATTCCTTAACTACTCTTGCTTCTACCCATCTGGTCAAGTACTCTGTTGTAGTGATGATATAGCGAGCTCTTGTGCACTTCCCTAGTGGGTTGATAGGTCCCACAAAATCAATGGCCCATTTCTCAAATGCTTGTAAGGTTAGATGTGGTGCTAAGGGCATCTCATCTCTTCTAGAAAGTTTCCCAACTCTCTAGCATACATTGCAGGCTTTATAGTATTCCTTAGCGTCCTTATGTAAAGTAGGCCACCAGAGGCCAGCTCTAAGAATCTTTTGCTTTGTTGCTTTCCCTGTGTAGTGTCCTCTTGTGATGCCTTCATGTGCTTATGCAAGAATCAGTGGTCACTCTGCCTCCATAACACACCTCCTCAAGATCTCATCAAACCCCATCTTGTATAGTTGTCCAACTATAAGTGAAAAGTCTGCAGGACGAACTACTAGTTGTTTCTTTTGGATAATTGTATATTCTCTAGGTGCCATTCCTGTAGATAGAAACTAGACTATCTCTGTGAAATGATCATCAACTCTTATGATGGCTAGGTGCCATTCCTATAGATAGAAACTGGACTATCTCTGTGAAATGATCATCAACTCTTATGATGGCTAGCAGCTGTGCATCTGGTAGTGTATCCTCCAAGCTAGTAGGTTCCTCTCCATGTTCTAACCTAGACAAGTGGTCAGGTCCCTTATTCATTCTCCCTGGATTGACCACAATTTCAAAATAATATTCCTGGAATAGCAACAACCATCTGCATATTATCCCTCCAACACTAGCTTGTTGACTAAGTATTTCAATGCAGCGTGATCAGTGAACATATTGAAATGTCCTCCCAACAAGTAGTGTCGAAATTTCTGTAGTGCATACACCATTGGTAGTCCTTCTCTTTCAGTGGTGGTGTAGTTTATCTCAGTTGTAGAAAGTTTCCTGCTAGCAAAGGCTAACATGTGATCAATATCTCCTGCTCCTGGTTGTGCTAACACTGCTCCTAATGCAATGGATGAGGCATCGACATGCACATGGAATTCCTTGCTCCAGTCTGGGAAAACCAAGATAGACATAGTAACCATTTTCTGTTTTAGTGTGTCGAAGCTCTGCTGGCATTCTTCTGTCCATTGAAACTGACAATCTTTCTTTAACAACTTTTCCATGGGCGTTGTTATCTGTGCATAGCATTTGATGAACTTCCTGTAATATCCAATATGTCCCAACATAGTGCACGACTGTCTTACTGAAGTAGGGGGAGGTAGATCAACAATAATGGCAATCTTGGAAGGATCTACCAACAACCCCTGCTTACACACAATATGGCCCAACAACACTCCAAAGGGTGAAAAGAAGATACATTTCTTCAGGTTCAGGGAAATCTGACATTGCCTGCACTTATCCAACATTATTCTTAAACATTCGATATGATTTTGTAATAATATAAAAACAGTCTAGTCATCAAAATATGCTTCTAAAAATTTATGTAAAAACTCCTTGAATGCTTCGACCACCACCTTGGAAAAGATGGCTGGTGCATTTTTCAGTCCGAAGGGAATCACTGTGTACTGGAAAGATACCCATTGTATGGAAATGTGGTCTTATGTTGATCTTCCTTGGAAATCTTGATCTGGTGATACCCTGAAAATTTATCTATGAAGGAGTAGACTTCCTGTCCTCCAGCATTATCTAACACTTCATCAGTGAACGATGTAAGAAAGGGATCATGTAAACATGCATCGTTCAGTTTCCTCAAGTCTACATAGATTCTAATCTCTCCTAACTTTTTGTCTTGAACCACCATAGGGTTGATCCATTCTGATTCTTCAATAGATTCTATGATTCCTGCTTCCAACAATCTGTCTAATTCAATCCTAACCTTTTGCTTATATTTAGGATTCAGTCTATAGGGTCTCTGCTTGACTGGTCTTGCATCTGGTTTCAATGGAATCTCCATCTCTCCCATGGGCCCTTTAATACCCTTCATATCTGTGAACTTGGTTGGAAACAAGTCCTGATACTCATGTAGTAATTCTATGATCTTGTCAATGGTAGCATTGTCCTAGTAATTGCCAACGTTTGCCAATTTAGGTGCTTGCTTCGTTCCAATGTTAACTTTCTTGAGTTTGATGGGTTGCCCAATAAAAGGTAGTTTGACCCCAGGGCCCTCTATGTCTCTATGTCCTTTAGTCTCTGCGATGTTCATGTTCCTAGGATCATCATCCTCATCATCATTTATATTGTAACAACCTTGTAATTTCTGAAAAGGTGCGGTCCATTCTTCTTCTTCTTGCTCTACAGGGAGGTTAGGTACCTCCTCAAAAAATTTATGCCTAATAATTTGCAACGCTTGATCTACTGTAGGGTGTTGACTTTCAAACAAAAATGTAGTGATAAAGTTATGAGTCATACCGTACCAATCTGAAGTGGTGAGGCATAGTTTAGCTTGAAGATACCAATTGATAAGTGTTGTGTCCAAAGTATTAATGAACTTGTGCACCCAGTTTTCTTGAGGAATACTTCTCTAGACCTCCTCACAACTTCGCACATGGTATTTCGAATAGCTCTGTCCTATATACCAAACTTCGCACCCTTCGATTTGGTCTGAAAATCGCACTGTCATCAAAGTGCGACATTGCAACCACTCTGTGATGTTCCTCTTATGTGTTCCCCACCATCTCGCTAGAGTTGCTTTCAAGGCTTCATCCAGTGCCAACAACCTCTGTTGTGCTGGTACAATTTCTTCAAATTCCAGTAAAAATGTTTCTAAATGATTCAAACCATCAAATGTGGGCAGGTTACTTACTTTTGTGCCGATCCAGTGAACTTCCTTGATCAATCTGGCACACCTCCGCGCAGAAAATTCATACATCTTGTTCTGCCAATTCTCCAGTGCTTCTTCTGAATCTGATGAGCATGCGTTGTCACTTTTCTAGCTCAAGTTCCTGTTGGCTGTAGGATTAATGTAATCTTTTTGTCTTGTTGTCAACTTGTAAATATTTTATAGTTCATATGCGTGGTCTTCTTCTTTGATTTACTTTGTGTACCTGCAACCTTCGTCAAGGTCCAAAGGTGCAATGACCCTAAGGCCATTACCCTCAAATTTCATTCTCCTCTTCATTAGATCAACAACAGTTGAATTGTTGAAGGCCCAATCAACACCCAATAATGCAGGATAAGGACAACTCTCATCCACAATCTCAATGACTTCAAAGTCTACAAACGTTCTTACCCCATTGATGTCCACATGGACATGCTCCAGTCTTCCAAAAGGGCTCACCGCCTGCTGATTATCCATTCTGAGTCTGATAGGGGAGTAAATCAACTTTGATTTCCCCATCAGTGCCCAGGTCTGCTTCATCATCACATTGACTTCTGAACCCAAGTCAAGGAACACATAATCTATATCATAGTCTCCAATCTAAACATTGAGGTGTAGCTCATTATTTGTCCTTCTCTTCCTTGACACTTGGTTCACAACCCTATTCATCATAGGGTCCACTCTTCCTATCTCATACTGACTTATGAGGTGTTGTAATTCTTGTACAACCTTCTCATATTTAATTAAGTCAATACATGTATACAAGAAACCTACAAACTTTCTCACCTCTTTTCCTTCTCCCGACGAAGCAGACTGATTGAATGCCAGAGGCATTCCACATTCTTTCACTTCTATTTGTGTCTTTGATGAAGAAGCCCATTCTCCTCCAAATTCTCTTCTAGCCTCCTCAAATGTCTGTTTCTCCCTCCTTGGATCGAAGAATTGTGTCTTCTCTGCATCTCTTCTGACCCCTGATCCTTCTATAGTATTTTTTGGAGTTTCCCTATCTTCTCCTGTAGCAGCACCTCCTCTCATGATAATAGTGACTCTAGGGTCCTCTCCGTGAGGTTCAACAGATATCAGTTGCACTTGTGGGTTTGTACCCTGTCTTTCATGAAGCTTAGCCAGCAATGTTGGACATTCCTCAATAACATGTTTGAATGAGTTGCAATAGCTACAATTGATACAAGGGTTCTGAAAGTCCCTTGCCAAATGACCCAACTGGGTGGAGTTATAATAAATGATCTGACCCCGACCTCGACCCATACCTCTTCCTCTTCCTATGAATCCACCGCGAGGGTTGAAGTTTCCTCTTCCTGGGGAATTAAAATGCACAGTGTTTCCTTCTTGCTATACTTCTCCTTGAATTTTGTATGTATCCCTTGACCTTTCATGCAAGAGGTCATAAGCTCTACAATCCTTCTCATCATGCCCCACAGAATTATAGAATGTGCAATACATATTTGTGGGGGTCTGGACATATTTTTTCATGTAGTAACATTCACCAGGTCGATGTCGATTTCTACATACCTCGCACCAGGGTAGAGTGACCTGCTTCAATGGGTTCGGAGCTCCAGAGGCTAAGTACTCATTAAATAGGGAACAATGCTCCTTATCGTGGCCCTCTGATTTGCATCTGATACACCAGATGTCTTCTCTTTTATCTTTTGCTTTTTTTTTTCCTCATATCTTCGACCTGCAATGATAAGCTAGTTAGCTAACTCAAAATTTGACTCATACCTAAGATGGATTCTCCCATAGGGGCTTATTCTAGTTTCATGGCGATCTTCAGTGCCTCATCCTGCGAAGCGATATTCTATTGCATCAAAGGGACTCTGATGTGTGGCAAGAGGGTAGCAATGAACCATTCTTTATTCTATTTGTTTGAAATCTGAAAACTCAAATGGCCTGTCAAGGTCTTAAACCTCTGATCAAACTCCCAAACAGGTTTAGCTACTCTCTTCTTGATCTCTTTCAGTTTTGTAATACACTATGACTCCGACTTAGGTTTCTTGAATTCGGCAATCAACCCAGTCTTAAGGAAATTAAACGGTTTAGGTTGTGCAACTCCTTGGAAATTTTTTTATGTACTAGCTCAGTGCGCAGTCTCTTAGGGTAGTACTAAATTGAGCTCTCTTAATAGCTTCGTCGATGATGTTCTTAATACTCCATATGGCTTCGCATAAAAACCAATGCTGATCATGATCTTCATATCCATCTCCTCTAAAAATGGGTAACCTCATCTCGTCTGCCATAGATCTTCCTAGATGTCTTGACTAAGTATTTACTGAACCACTTGTACCAGTGCTCTGAGTGCTCTGATAACTTAGGTTTCTCTGGTTACTTAATGCTGCTAAAACAACAGGGGGAGTGATAGTACTTAATTCGACGGTAGGTGCAGTCCCTGAAGTCTCTGATTCTTCTCGACGAGGTTCTTCAGACTTCCCTTCCTCTGCCCTAGTGGACTCTGAATACTCCTCGTTCAATAACTCTTCTTCTTCTCCACTATAGAACCCTTCTTCTTGTACCAGTGGTTCATGATTCTCCTTGAACAGGTTCACCAGAGGAACTTCTCTAAATGATCTCCCATTGCGTGTATGTCAAACCTTTGTGTCGTTGTCACTATTTGAATTTTTGAACATTATCTTTTCGATCCGACCAACTACTGTATCTTCAAGATGTTCTTCTCATGCAATAACATCTTGATATTCAACTTCAAAAAGTGTAAAATTTTTCCTCGAGGTCCCTTAAAGAAATATCTCTCTGCTTGGCTATATGACTCTACTTTGTCAACAACAAACTCAATAATATACCCTCCAATAGCGCTATCAAACCAATGATCTACTGCTCTCGACACGGCGTTGTCAACTCTCTTGAACTTCTTGATCAATGTCACTATCCAAACCACAGGTGGTCTGAGTCTGATCTCAAACTGGGTATTTTCTAATTTGGCTAGCCACTCGTATAGCTCCTGATGAATTCCTCCAAAGAAAATCTCGTGTATATCATTAAAGATATATCTTCCCAACCAATCCTCTGTGTTAATATTAAGGTTCTTGTTCTGAGCTTCGATGAAGTCTATCTCTTGTTCTTCTATCCACTTCTGAATCTTTGTCTTCGATGGAAACCACCTTGACATTCCCTCAAGAAGATATCGGTCCCGACAATGGAACCATTTGTTGGCACAGGGGCAGACCCAGGGTTCATCTCTAACAACGCACCAACAAGCCCTAACTATTGTCCGTTTCGGAAAAACCTGTGAAGTAGATGCAGTCTCACCTAAAGTAGCAATAGGGGGTTGCAGGACACATGTGTCTACAACTAGAAGGAATGAAAAGGGGATCCAGAACAATAACACACAACGATCTAGTTATTCTTTATCACTCTTAACTCACCTCACAAGTTATATCTCAGATCTAACTCAGTAACACAATAACGACATATCAAATGACAAAGAACACAACATCAATCACACATAACACAAGATATACGTGGTTCACCCTCTCTCTAGGGCTACGTCCACAAAACTATGCTTTATAATATATTAAATGAAATCAAGCAGTTCTATATGCACAATTAGCTTGCAGATATTTCTCTCTTTCTCTCTTCTCTATCTCCCCTCCCTGCGCACCTAGCTGCAGGGTTGATCTTTGCACGAGTTGAAGATCTTACAATACAAGAATTCTCTCACACACAACACTTCTCTCTCTCTCTCCCACCACACAACACAACAATAATCGTGCTCAACAACATAAGCAATTAACCATATAAACCAATGACGAACCCCACCCGACTCTCTTAGACCTTTATTTATACATTAAAATGACTTCTAGACAACCTTAGGCCGAAACCTAGGTGTCAAAACCCTAATTGCCAAAACCCTAGGCGACTAAAGCCCTAGGTCCACTTGGCCCATATTTTTAGGGCTTCGCCAGCCTGTCTTTCCGTTTATCCCACGAGGTGCTCCAAAGCACTTGTTGATGGATTTTTCCACTTGCTAAGTTTTCCATGATCCATCTTCCTCGATCTTCTCGTCCAATGGCTCATTTTCCCTTACTCTGTTCCTTTTCTTCTTCGTTGACCCACTTCAACCCATTCTCAGTCATTGTTCCTTCCGCATTGTTCGTACTTCTCCTTTCCTTTTCCTTGTTCTTCCCTTTCTTCCTTAATCCATAACCAAGGGCCAACAATCCCCTAGAACCAATTTTTTTTTTTCGTGCTCCAGGGTCTAGTC
>CBVK0100603542.1:0-16721 GCA_900067695.1 Picea abies | reverse complement strand
ATCTATACCTTTCTTTTGTGCAAATCCCTTTACAACAAGTCTAGCCTTATATCGCTTTTCTCCTCCATCTTCTTCCTTCAACTTGTAAACCCATTTATTCTGCAATGCTCTTTTTCCTGCAAGAAACTGAACCAAGTCCCAAGTGTTTCTATTTACCAAGGAATCCATTTCCTGTTTCATGCCTTGCTCCCACTTCCTTTTGGTGTCTACCTGCATTGCCTCTTCATAACATTCCAGTTCATCGGAATCAATCAACAATAAATAATACAATGAAGGAGAGTATCGTTCAGGGGGTATACTTAACCTGGTAGATTTTCTAACAACACTTTCAGGTGTTTGAGGTGCCTATTGCTCCTGTTGTTGTACATTTTGATTTTCCGGTTCCTTTGGAATTTATTTTTCAGTGATCTCATCAAGCACTGTGTATTCTTGTTTTTCTTTTTCCTATTTCTTTCCCTGCAACTGATCTTTTTACATGACCTTCTCATTGAATATGACATCTCTACTCCTAATGATTTTGTTATTTTCATAATCCCATAAGCGATAGCCAAAATCGTTAATACCATATCCAATAAAGGTACACTTCTTGGATTTTTCCTCAAGATTTGTTCTATTTTCTTTATCAATATGGACAAATGCTTCACAACTGAAAGTTTTCAAAAACGAATAGTTTACCTTTTTTCCTATCCATTCTTCCTCTGGAATTCTACCATCCAAAGAGATTGAAGGTCATTTGTTTATTGAGTAAACAACAATATCTACAACATCTACTCAAAACTGTAAGGGCAAACCAACATGCAATCTCATACTCCTTGCACGCTCCATGATTGTCATGTTCATCCTTTCTGCCACACCATTTTCTTGTGGTGTTCTTGGAACTGTCTTCTCTCTACGAATCCCATGGTATGGATAGTAATCATCAAACTCCTTGCTACAATATTCACCTCCATTATCTAATCTGAGACACTTCAACTTTTTTCTTGTCTCATTCTCAACCAAAGCTTTAAATTTCTTAAAAGTATCAAAAACATAAAATTTTTGTCGAATGCAATAAACCCAAGTTTTTCTAGTTGCATCATCAATAAAAGTAATATAATAATGAGAGCCACCAAGAGATGATAACTGAGTTGGTCCCCATACATTTGTATTCACAAGCTCTAAACTTTCACTCTTCTTTTCTTTTCCAACTCTGAGAAATCTGACTCTCTTATGTTTTCCATAAACACAATGCTCACAGAAGTCCAAATCAATTTGTTTAATATCTGGCAACAAATTTCTTTTGTGAAGTATCTGCATCCCCTTCTTACTCATGTGCCCAAGCCTATGATGCCACAGTGTTGTATCCACTCCTGTAGAAGCTAAAGATATAGAAGAGTCAGTATTACCAGTACATAAATACAATGTACCTACCTTCTCTCCTTTTGCTATCACCAATGATCCTTTGATGACCTTCCACATGTTATCTGTAAATATGGATATACAACCTTCACTTGGCAACTGCCCTGTTGAAATTAGATTTTTTCTTAAATCTGGAACATGTCTTACTTCTTTCAACAACCACTGGTTTCCATTGCGTTGCTTTATTTTTACCTTTCCCATTCCAACAATTTTTCATGGTGCATCGTCACCCAAATGAACCTGTCCAAAATCACCTAGAACATAATCTAGAAAATGTTTCCTATGGGGTGTGGCATGAAATAAATCCCCTAAATCTACTACCCAATACTCAAAAATATTATCTACAGAAAGAATCAAAGCATCTTGTAACACATCACCTGTTACATTTGCTTCCTGATTTCTCTCCAGCTGTCCATCTCTTTGTTTATTTGGAGCTCTGCAGTCTTTCTTCAGATGTCCTTTCTTCCCACAATTCTAGCACTCTATCTTTCCAAGTCTAGATTTGGATCTTCCCTACCTAGAATTCCCACGATTCTCAAAACCCTTTCCTCTATCCTTTTGTCTTCCCCTGTTCTCCATGTTCAATGCATTTCCTGATGTATCACCTGTGCTTTTCCGTCACATTTCCTCACTAAGGATAACACCAAAAACATCATCAAATTTTAAAGTATTTGAGCCAGAGACAGAGTTACTTATAGTCATGATCAAACCATTCCATCTTTCTGGTAATGAGCACAAGATTAGAAGAGCCCTAACCTCATCATCAAAGTCCACTTTTAAAGAACTTAGTTGATTAGTAATCGTATTAAAATCATTTAAATGATCTGCAACAGACCCACCTTCCGACATCCTCATATTAAATAATCTCTTCATTAGAAATACCTTATTAGATGATGAGAGTTTTTCATACAATTTGGTCAATGCGTCCATCAAACCCTTCGTTGTCTTTTCTTTGGAAATATTGAAAGCCATTGATGTTGCTAGGCTCAGCCGTATCGTTCCTAGAGCCTTTCTATCAAGAATCTCTCATTCTTCATCCTTTGTAGCCCCAATCTTCTTTGCTATTCTGCCCAATGGTACGAATAGATCCTTTTGATATAAATAGTCTTCCATCTGCATCTTCCATAACTGGTATTTTTGGCCATTAAATTTCTTGACCATAAACTTTCCATCTTCCAACATTGCTCCCACTCGAACCAGGAACCCTGTTTTCCTGTGAGCTACCATTCGCTCTGATACCAATCGTTAGAAAAACAAGACCGTGGAGCAATAAAATAAAACAAATGCGGAAACAAAACATAGAAGATACACAATACAATAGAGACACAGATTTACGTGGTTCACCCAGTGTGGGCTATGTCCACCAGAAAAATTGCCAGGTCCTTCCTTTATTATTATCCAGCATATGAAGGGATACAACCTACAACAAACTTGTTGTAACTTCCTCTTCTTTCTCTCACAGTCTCCTATCTCAGAATACAATATTCGCCATCAATCATAGTCACAATACATTTCCCTCATAAAGGTATAAACACGGCTGAAAGTAAAAGACCTCTAAATCAGGAAGATAATCAGGCTCCACAACCAATAGTTTTAACCATATTTTCTTTTAAGGTGTCCAACCCTTATTGATAGTCCTCATTCCACTAGAATTTGATATCCTTCTTTAACAATTTTTCCATTGGCACAGTAATCTACACATACCCCTTTATAAATTTCCTATAATAGTCTATATGTCTCGGTGTTTCTCTCAACTGACACACTGACTTTGGTGGTGGTAAGTTTACAATGACTACAATCTTGGTAGGATGTACTAGTAAGCCTTCTTTACACACTATATGTCCCAACAATATTCCAAAAGATGTCCCAAAAATGCATTTCTTGATATTCAATGATATCTGGCATTGCCTGCATCTTTCCAACATTAGTCTTAACACTTCCACATTGTCCTTTAATAGACTATATACAGTCCAATCATCCATATATACTTCTAGAAACTAATGTATGAATTCCTTACAAGTATCTATGACTACTCTTGAAAATATGGTTGGTGCATTCTTCACCCCAAAAGGCAAGACCATATATTGGTAGGATCCCCATTCTGCAGCAAAAGTATAGTTATACCTTTCCTCTAGAGCTATTTTGATCTGATGTTAATATGAGAATCCATATGTAAATGAATATGCTTCCTGGCCTCCCACATTCTCTAATACCTCATCTTTAAAAGGGGTAGGAAAAGGGTCATGTAAGAAAGCATCATTAAGTTTCCTCATATCTACAAAATTACTTATCTCCCCTTGTTTCTTTTCTTGGATTACCATAGGTCTTATCCATTCAGATTCATCTACTGGTTCTATGATACCAACTTCCAACATTATGTCAATTTTTGGCTTCACTTTCTACTTATATACTAGATTTAATCTGTAAGGTCTCTGCCTAACAACTCTTGATTCAGGTTTGAGAGGTATTTTAATCTCTCCTAACTCTCCTACTACACCTTTCATCTCTGTAAATCTTGTTGGAAACAGGTCATTGTATTCGCATAGTAACTATGTTATTCTTTCTACTGTTTGTTCATCACAATAGTCTTCAATACTTTCCATTTTAGGATTTTCAGTTGTCCCAATGTTGAATATATTAAATTTTATTGGTGCAGAAAATACTCCTGAATACAAAGATGTACCTTCCACCTCTCTTTCTCCTTCAATTTTTGTAATCTAAATGTTGCGTGGATCATCTTCATCTGGTGCTTCTTGTTCAGCATGATAGCATGAAAGTAGTTCTTTGATTCTATGTATATTTTGTTGTTCATAGCATGTCATGATTTAAACCTCTGGTTCATCAATAAATATCACACCTCCTATCTACTTCAACATTGAATCAATGTTGGGGTTCTCATTCTCAAATGAGAATGTTACTACAAATTTCTTCTATAAGGTTGTCCATTTTGTAGTGCCTCTGCGCATCTCCTGGTCTACATACTAGTTCTCTGAGATTCCTTCCAATGTATGGGTGAAGTGATGAGGCCATTCCTCTAGTGGTGTCAACCTCCATTATGTTATGCACTTCTCCAAGTGTTCTTCTAGTGTTCCTTGTCTATCATACCTCTACATTTTATTGCCCCCCTGTTCTACGTTGAATCTAATGCACAGTAACTATTTACATTGGTACCATTCCTGAATTGTTTCTTTGTGTGCACCCCACCATATTGCAGGTATGGCCTTGAGTGAAATATATAGGGCTAAGAGTCTCTGATTTTCTAACACTTCTTCTTCATATTTTTTTAGAAATTCCTCTAAGTCATTAACCCTATGAAAGCTGGGAGGTTCTCTTATCTCTGTACTAACCCATCTTACTACACGCTTTATTCTTGCGCACCTTCTTGTGGAAACATCATGTAATCATTGTTGCCAATTATACAAACTTGTATGTGAGTCAGAAGAACATGATATGATGCTTCTCCAACTGGGTTAACATAGTCTTCTTTGTGCCTGGTGGTTTTGTACAACTGGTTTATTTCCTTCAGATATAAAGAAGTGGGTTCTACAAAACTTTCTCCTTCTCAAGGATATAATGGTGCAATGACTCTATATTCACCTGATTCAAATGTCATTTTCATTGTCTTTGGGTTTATTATGGTCTGGTTATCAAATTCCCAATCCAATCCAAGAAATGTTGGATAAGGTCTTGTGCCATATACTATCTCTCTATTACTTCAAAGTCTTCCATAGTGCGTACTCCATCCAAATCTACTGTCACACCTTTAATCCTTATGTTGATTTTTTAATTTCAACTAGATAGGTGAATAGCCTAATGTGGGTTCTCCCATACATTACCATGTCTTCTTAAGTAAAACATTTACTTTAGAGCCCAATTCTAGTATTATATCACCCATATTGAAGTCCCAAATGTTAGCATTTAGTACGAATTCCCTGTTTTTCCTTCTTATTGTATGGATATGATTGACTCTTTTCTGCTCTAATTTTCCTTCTAACTCTGTGTTACATTTTTCTAGCAGATTTTGTAAGATCTTGACAGATGATGGATCCTTTAATAAATTAACATAGGATTGCAAATTTTTTTTTATGTTACTTAATTTCTCTAGAGGTTGTGCTTCACTAGTGTAGTCCATTAAGGAGGGCATTTTGTACATTGGTACATTCTGAGTGTGTTGTGCGGCTGATGTAGATGAAAAAAAAATCTTAAGAAACTCATGTATTTCCTCCTTGAATGTTTCATTTTCTTTGCGTGGATCAAATTGCTTCTGTGGTTCAATATTCTTCTTCACCCATCGGTGTTGCGTTGGGTCTTGTCTTACTATTTCAACTCATGTCTTAGATCCTCCTCGTGTGACTATATTGATGTTTCTTCCATCATCCCTCACTTCTGCATAAATCCACTGTACATTCTGGTTGTTTTGGTTCCTCTTTTCTTGGATATTCTCCAAGATTGTTCTAGAGTCTTTTATATCATGGTATGTTGCACAAAATTACATACAGGTCATTGGTGGAAGTGGACATTCCCTTGTATAATGTCCTAGTTTTTGGCAATTGTGACACACTATTGGGTCTATGCCTGTTCCAAATCCTCCTCTACCACATCCTACACCTCTATATCCACCCTAATCCCCTCATGGTGTGTTGTATTGAGGTACTTGGTTATACCATGCAGGATTATACTGTGGTTGTGCATTATTGTATTGCAACTGCGCAGTGTTATACTGTTGTTGCGCATTGTTGTATGGAGGTGGTACCTGGTTGGACCAAGGTGCATCTTTCCCTGTCATCATTTTTTCTTTCACCCTATAATTATTTGAAGTTCTTTCTCTCATCAGCTCCATCGTCCTACAATATTTATCATCATGACCCACTAACTTGCAAAAATTATAGTATGAACTTTTGGGTACTGTCTTATACTTCTGCATCATCGGACAGTGATATGGACCATGCCCATGTGTTTTACAAATATCGCACCTTGGTCCTCCTGTTGGAAAAGGGTTTCATACTCCTATTTCCATGTACTGCACAAAACTTGAACATCGATTCTTATGATGTCCTTCTTTCCTACACGTGGTACACCAAACAACTTCTCTTTTCTCTTTTCTCGTATTCTGGTTATGTTGAAATTTTAGGTTCTTCATATCATCCTTCGACTCATCTATTATTGGATATGTCTTTTAATACTAGTTCTCTTCTAGTCGTAAGGCTGCCTGCAGAGCCTCTACCTAGGTTTGGAACGTTTTTTGTCTTAATGGGTATTTCAAGTGTGGTAGCAGTGAATTCACAAATAGATGTATAAGTTGCATGTCAGTCATAGCATATTCTATCTTACACTTCAAATGTTTAAACCTCTCATCAATTTCCCAAATAGACTCACCTGGTTTTTTCCTGATTTCAATCATTTCATTCATATACTGATCTTCTAAGATAGGCTTCTGAAATTCATTTATCAATATTTTTTTCACGTATGCAATGGTCCTTGTTACTCCCAGTGGATTATTTACATCTAGGCTCATATACCAATCCATTGTGTGGTCTCTTAGTGTGAAAAATAATTGCACAAGTTTGTATCATCATTTTTTATCTGCATTGCTTCCCAGATCTTCTCACAGATGAATAAATGTTTTTCAAGATCCTTTGATTCCTCCCCCCGAAATTATGGTAACCTGATCGTGGGATCATGTCCTGCCATTTTGAACTGTGTTGAAATACTACCTCCGTGGGGTGTATATATTTCACTATTACTTCCTGAACTAGCTCCCCCAGTTGATGCTCCTTGACTAGATCCTTTTCATGTCGCTCTTCCACCACTAAAATTCTGTTGTCTAGACATTGGTGTTCTTTTTGGTGTACTAGTTTCACATTGGGTTATAGGTTCCATGTTGACGTTGAACTAGATTGGATTTATTCCTTCTTTTCATGCCCTTGGACCTCCTATTCTCCTTTCATATTTTGTGCTAAGGATTTCCTCAATCTTCTCCACAACTCACAGATCCTCTACCTTTTCTTAATCACTTACCAAGCCCTCTTTATCAGCTATGGATCGCTTATTATTATTCATCTTATATTGGTAGGGTGATCCATTGCACATATTTCTAGTTGTTTCCATTATCTTCTTTATATGGTCTTCCTCCATCATGATTGGGTCCATGGCCTCCTTCTTCTTTCCCTTATCTATTTCTTCCTCCATTTCGCCACCTCTTGTCAATTCTTCCCCCTGCCCCCCATGCATGCAGGGAAGTTTAGTTTTTTGATTCCATCATCATCACACTCTTGTTATACAATAAAATCTTGATTGAAGTATACAATGATATGATATACCTACCTATGGTTCGTTTTATAAAATCTCTCTCTCTTGTGTTGTAATACTTCATCGTATCTACTGGAAATTTGTTGATAAACACTAGAACAATACTGTCTAATCAGAAATCTAGTGCATGTATAAATTTGTTGTGAAATTGTTGAAACTGTGTGATCTCCATAGCAATCCACTCTAGTTGTCTGATATGATTTGTTGGGTGGTTGTCTTTTAACCTCAATAGCCACTATTGCAACAAATGCAGGGAATCACAGAAAAATACATCATGCAAGTCGCTAAACACATATTTGTCAAGATATTTGCATGGTGTTAACTTAGGGTTTCTATTATCCTTCTACGCACACACAAGTTCCTTAGTTTTCAACCATATTTCAATCTCCGCCTTCGTTGGATTCCATGGTCTGGAAATTCCCTTCTATAGTTTCATTCTCTGTGTGTCTCTTCCATGGATCCTGTCCCCTAAATATTATGAAGTTCTAGCCGGAAACATAACCATTTGTTCGTTTATTATTCCTATTCTACTTCTAGGGATGACCCATGTTTGGATCTCAAAAGGTTTCCAAAAAATCCCTCTAAAACTATCGGCCCTTCTAGTAAACTAGAAGGCAACAAAGTGCAAAAAGTGTACTACTCGGTCTCACTCGAGATAACTTTATGGGTGACTGAAATGCTCAAGTGCTCGTATTATAGGAATGAGTGGAGATATGGGAGTGTATTCTATCTTATTCATTCATTCATCATGTTATTCATTCAAATATCCTTATATTCATTCATCTTTTAGGCCCATGCATGCATTCTAGTATATCTAGCTTAACCATTCATTCATAAGCTAATCATTGATATAAAGTAAACATGCAACAAAAATCACATATAACACATGTTTTATTGTGGTTCACCCCCTCCTCGGATACTTCCACAAAGATTTGTATTCTCTTCTCTTTTATTTATTTCGTTGCAAAATATGGCATTGCGTGCATTACATCTTCCATCATACAATCATGAAGAGGTTCAAGAACCTCTGTGAGGCAAACTAGGTCAAACCAAGATCCTCATCCTGTGACCTAACCTTCAAGATATGTCTTAATTGACTCTTTGATCTCACCTTGGACTTACAATTGTTCAAAAACTATGAACTTACAACCACCGAGCTCCATCTAAAATAACTGAACCCCTATCTAGACCTCCTAGGTTCTTATTTATACTATTTTCCTCCATCTAAAATAACTGAACCCCTTCACTTGCTCTATGATTCTCATGGACATTTTCCTCTTCTTCATCTCCTGAATTTTAGTGTTGATTACCTCCTCCTTTTTATCTAGTTGCAGGATCCTATCATCTTCTTCCGATGTTGTCCATAGTTGCACAGTCTTATCAAACAATTGTGTGACCTTTTCAACTTCTTTATACATCACTTCCACTTGCAGAACTGCATGTTGTTCCCTTTCAGCCATAAATTCTAGTGGATTGGTTGGGGTTAATTTTTCTTTAAGCTCCTTGATCTCTTTATTGTAATTATCGATCATCTATGTGATTATTTGGATCTGTTCTTCCGCATTTCTCATAACTACCTGCGTTCTCTGGAAACCTTGTAAAATCCTCCTTCAACTTCTTCTCTAGATTATATGCATGTTATTTCTCCTCTTTTGTCTCGAGGTTCACTTTCTCAACCACCATTTCTATGGAATCCTTACCATTCCTAGTTTCCTACAATTCCATCGCATCTATCATTGCACACGATTGCACTTCCTCCGTGACACTTACTTGCAGTTTGTACAATGAATTTGTTGGTATCTTTGCTAGTACCAACTGTACCGATGCCAAATATTTCAGTGGCATCTAGGATATGGCCTCATCCATCTACAACATATCTGATGTTACTTGAAAGGTTGGACTTGCCTAGGCTATGGCCTAGATGGTGTCCTCTTCATTTGGCGTTGTCCTTTCCTTTGCTTCTGGTGCTGAGGGGATGGGTTTTGTTGGCCTTTCATGTGTTTACATTGTTTGTATTTGTTCTAGGATTGTCCTGATGTCGACCAACTCATTTTGTATCCTTCCTCTTTGGTCCTCTACCTCTTCAAACTCCTCAGTTGCATGATCATGTACTCTCTCTGCGACAATATTAACATCGTCCTCAGTGATTGTGTACTCAAGTATCTACTTATAATCCTTGGCCTTCTTGTGTGACCCCCATGTATGTATAATTGGCCTCTTGGGTGGACCTATTTCCTATGGAGTGGTTTTCAAAGGGGTTTTCTGTGTCATTGTGTCCCCCCTTCATTATTCTTCCTACATCAGGGTAGTGTCCTTCTTTCCTGACTATGCATCTCTCTTTGGAGCACTGCGCTTATTCTGCTACACTGGATTCTAGCTGGGATTCCCCTACTGTGTTGGCTTTTTGGGTGCAATGTTGTCTCATGCAGGTGTCTTTGATGACCCTACCTCTACTTCCTTTCCCTTTTGAATATCCTTGGTGAGGACTAAGATCTTCTTGTCATCCCTCTAGTCTCACATCACCATTTTAACTTCCTCTACATTGATGTAGAATCAAAGTTGCAACCATTCTATTTTTGGATCCGTATGTGCTTGGATCCACATATTGTGGGTCATGGCCCTAAAGTTGGCTATTCCTTGATACTGCATGACCACTTCCGTAGTGATCCTCCAGGTGTTGGTTATGTTTTCCTGGATATTGTTGAGATACCACGCAAAGGTACTCACATTGCCACTTCTTATCATGCAATATGATGTGCATCCCATGGACATGTACTGCGTTGCATGGTAGCAAGCTAATATATTGCAAAAATAAGAGTAGTAAGGCTCCTTCGACCAAATTAGTGTTATCAGAATCAACAACCAAGAATAGTGGAACTCTGTTCCCAAGTCCTGCACATCCTTGTAGTTGTTCAGGAATAGGTTCATAGATATGGGATTCAGCTGAGCATGGTGGCATTTGTGCACTGAGCTGCAACTGTGACAACCCCTACATGGACCTCTTCCTTGCAGAATTTGCATAGAAATTTTCACACCATTAGTTTTGTGGCCATCCTGGTGGTTGCATCACTGATTCTCTTGATGATAATACCGTGCGAGCCTCTCTATGTCCTGTATTTATTCTTCATTTATTCAACAAGATCATTTTCCTTTTTCTTGTCATCCAGGTACTATGTGGGACTCTCGTCATTTGATGTTAGGCATGTGATGAAAGTGATGAGTTCTACATTGATGGATACATGTTCTTCCACCCATAAGAACCCTCCGTGGAGGACTGCCATCAATTGTTTGACGCAGTTATTTACTTCTTCCCCCTGACTAAGTGGGGAATCTCCACCAAGTTCAAAATCATTTTGTTTACCAAACCTATCGCCCTCTTCTTTGGCCACAATATTGGGTCTCCAAATGGCCTTGTGCCTAGGCTCTCCATGTATACTTACTGCGCAAATTATGGGAATTTGTTGGTGTCGACCAAATCATTTTCTGAGTATATTAGTAGAGTTGGTGTGGCCCACACCCCCTATGGAATGCGCGGTAGCACAATTGAGGCATCGGGTTACTTGCGTGAGGATCACATGATGGGTTGTTTTCCCTTTCTTATTAATAGCGTGGTAGAGGTCCCAGCCTCTTGCTCTCTCTCTTCTCCGGACGACTCTGGATTCCCTGTAATATCTTTCACTTGGCCTTCCTCTTGCTACATGGACTGTACCACAAATTGTGGCCTCTTCGCATAAAAATTTGTCTGCTCAATGTCACTCTCATTTCTTATGTGGGCTGCTTCGGCCCCCGCAAGTTGTTATTGGTTTCTTGTGGTGACTGGTATGTGCCTATTCACGCTGTCATGCGATTCAATATCCATCGCAACCATCGTCAGGGATTCTTCTTCTTCTACTACCAGTGTGGAGGTCACTGGTTTGACCTATGGTGAGGGAATTGCATCAACATTGACAATTCCCTCTCTTTGTGCCATTTCTTGTGTTTCGTTTGCAGTTTCTTGTTGTGACCTAAGACTACTTCGGGTTTTGCATGATGTTTGGCTTCATAAGGCAACCTTTTAAGGTGACATCGTGGGTACTTATTTCTTTTATAAATAATATTCAACTACTTCGATCTCTGCACTCGCTTATTTTCCTCTCCTCTTCATACTCTCTAGCTCCGCAAATTTTCAATTTCACAATAAGTCTTGTTTGGCCCACGTTTCTTCTTTATATAGAGGGTGTGATTATTTCCCTGAATCGTCTTGGAGAAGCTTCTTTGACTGTAATTAATGCATTGAATATTGTTGAGTATTCTTCATTCAATTCCATAAATGCCCTAATTCACATACTTTTGCCCTAATGGTTGTTTTTCTCTTTTTCGACCATTGGCCCATTTTTCGGTCCATTGTGCTTCTCCTTAGTGTGATGTGACTTTTCCTTAGTATGCAGTGTTTTGCTTTCTTTCAGCTGTATGGTGCGCGAAGTAACATTTTATTTTTGTCACACCGATTCCACTATTTTTGTGCATGATGTTTCCTAGTTTTTTTGTACTTTCTTTCTTTTTTACTTTTGTATTTCTTTTTCTCCCTTTTTCTCCTTTTTTATTTTTTTTTCTAATTCTTTTTTCCTAATATATACTATAGTACACTATATACATGCCTTTCTCACTGCGTTTTGACTTTTAAGGGTTAGGAGGTCGATTGTACCTCTACAATTTTAATTGAATATCATTGATCATTCCTTTGAGTTCTATTCCTCCCAAGTCCTTTAGTTGTATAGATATCCCATGTGTTACAGTTTTTACTTCATATGGCCCTAGCCAATGGATTTTAAACTTACTAGGATGTTGAAAAAAATTATTGTCGTAGAGGAGGACTACGTCTCCCTTCTTAAAATTCTTGTTTTTAATATGTCTGTCATGCCAAGATTTATCTCTTTCTTTCTGTACTTCCTGGTGAAATCCTTCCAGAATCCTGTCGTCTTCCATTCACATTAGTTTATTTAACTTTTCCTTTACGACACCTCTTTCTATCATGTTAATTATTGTTGCTATGCCTAGACTAGGTACCAATTATTCTAATGACACCATTGCTTCCTGCCTGATCCAAATGGATCCAAAAAGGATAAAAATTCAAATTTCTTAGATTCGGAAAAAAACAATGCCATCGTGTAGTTCTTGTCATCCTGATTCTGGCAGTATATTCCTTTTTTAAAATGGACTCTGTTTGTCAAAGTTATTGTGATCTGAACTTTTCCCAAAACGGGCAAAATTTCAAAGTCAATAGGTCAAAGTAGACTGATGAATTCAACAGTACGACTGATGACATCAGTATGACATCATGCTGAAATCATCATGACATGTGGCAACCTCTGAGTGTGACATGTGTCAAATGGATTCGACATTTTTGGGTGTTGATGTGGAGATGACGTGGACGGTGAGGACTGAAACGTGGAAATTTGTATGATGACGTGGAAGTCAGTATGATGACTTGGATGTATGGATGACATGTGGTAGGTTTTGGTTGGCTGACATGGTAGTACGGACATTGATTGGGCAGGCTAACGTGGTAGTAAAAACGTTGACGCGATATCTGGCTAGGAAGGATGACGTAGTAGGTTGACGTGGCTCGGGCCAATCAGGGGGTGACATGTGGTCCAATCAGAGGGTGCCACGTGGCAGGCCAAATTTTCCCAATGTGGGCTAGGTCAAATTTTAAGGACCTAGTCACATGGGGGACATATGACCCGGGGCCCGGAGATCAAGGGTTGGGCGAAACACCTAGACACATGGGGCGCCATAAGACCAGGAGCCCAGGATTTGGGGGCTATGCACCAGTTGTGATAAACATGGTGGATTTGGCCAAATTTGGAAGATTTTACCAAATTTGGGCTTGGTTTTAGTGAATTTTTTCCTAGAAAATGGGATGTGAGCCGAAAAAGAGCCGAGAAAGAGGGGGGGAGTTGGGATTTTAACCCCGAACTCAAATTATATATAAAACAGGTTTGTTTACAGTCATGGGGAGGTTCAAAACAACATAATGATGAAGAATTTGTGAAGTTCAAGCCATTTGTATGCAGGGAAGCCATTGAGGAAGTGAGATTTGGATTATACACAATAAGCCAACTCCCAACTCATGCACAATAAGCCAACTCCCAACTTTCCCTTGACTAGGATTATGCATGATAGAAAAGAAATGCATCCATAGCTATAAATAAAACATATCATGGATGGAATATATGCATGGAACTAATAAATAAAAATATTATTTTAAAATATAAAACATATATTATGGGATTAATAAAATTATCTCCATATTATTAAAAAATAAAATATTGTTTTGACCATATTTGACCATGCCACAAGAGGTGCTTGAACAAAACACATGAAAAAATGACTACATTTTCTTCAAAACTCTAATCTGTCCCTAAATCAATTGTATACTCATTAAATAACTCCTACAGTTTTAAATAATCTTATATCAAATAGACACGGACAAATACAACATCTCAAGAACAATGTTTATAATCCCAATGTGGATATTCATTCACCTTTAAATATGAATATTTTCAAAGTACATTAAAATATTATAAACTTAAATGTCAATAATACTCTACATGTTCTAGAATATCTAGATGCTTAATGTATGCAACAAAGATTACAAGATACATCATCAATATTCCTAAAACATATTAATGACAAAGCTTTGTTTCTATGATACAATATCCATATAAAAATATCATGTACCTATACATGTAATCCTAGAATGCTAGTTGTCTGCTACAACCACCTCCATGAGCTCCTCCTTTTTGGTCTCCACTACCACTATCACTGCTACCCCTCCACTAATGTTTCAACTTTGACCCTCTACTCCTCCAAATCCACCCTTAATGCATGGACCTCCATCAATAACCCTTTTTCCACTTCCTCCTCCCCCAAAATCATAACCATTCCTTACTCCTACATTAAACATAGCACTACCACCACCACTCTTCCATTGAAGATACCACTACTCACATCACTGATGTTGCCTCCACCAAGGTTACCTTAAATTAATAGAACAACATTAAATATTCTTCATCTTTCATATGTGTTCTCACTTCCTTTAGCATACAAATCATAGTGCTATTGAATAAATCATCTTCATAAATATATTCAACAACAATACTATTTTTTCTACTTCAAAGATGAGAATCCATAGGGATTCACTAGTTAAGCAATACCCTACCATATTCATTCATACTGAAGATCATACCCTACCTTATTCATTCATAATGAAAGTTTTAAAAATACTAGTTAAGCAATACCCTATCATATTCATTCATAATCAAGGTTTTAAAAATACTAAAAATTATGAATAAATCACTTTATAATAAAAAGGTGAGTGAAACATTTTAATGAATTTATGAAAAAAAATATTGAATTATGTATTTTAATAATCACTTTATAATAAAGAGGTGAGTGAAACACTTTAATAAACCTATGAACAAAAATATTGAATTGTGTATTTTAATTTATTTATAGACAGTTGAAACAAATACAAAAAAAGTAAAGTAACATATAAAAGAAAAAGAGAGTTGAGGAGATGAAGAGACTATCAATTTACATAATCTTAGAAGAAATTATAGAGCACAAATTATTATGTTCCCAACTTTTTTATGCACATACATACACCCACTAAATCCAACTACATAAAAGGATTTAGAAAGGTTAAACAAGTGAAATATTATTAATGCAACAAATCAAGAAACATTCCATGAACTATATGGCCATTGAAAATCTATGCTTCAATATCAACATAATGAAATACCTCATGCACAATTAGCCAACTCCCAACTTTCCCTTAACTAGGATTATACATGATAGAAAATCAATGCATCCATAGCTATAAATAGAACATATCATGGATGGAATATATGCATGGAGTTAATGAATAAAAATATTATTTTAAAATATAAAACATATATTATGGGATTAATAAAATTATCTCTATATTATTAAAAAAGAAAATTTTGTTTTGACTATATTTTACTATGCTACAAGAGATGCTTAAGTACAATACATGAAAAAATGACTACATTTTCTTAAAAACTCTACTTTGTCCCTAATTTAATTGCATACTTATTATAAAACTTGTACGTTTTAAATAATATTATATCTAATAGACACAAACAAATACAACATTTCAAGAACAATGTTTATAATTCCAATGTCAATATTCATTCACCTTTAAATATGAGGATTTTAAAAGTACATTAAAATATTATAAACTTAAATGTAAATAACACTCTACATGTTCTATAATATCTAGATGCTTAATGTATATATGCAACAAAGATTACATGATACACCACCAATATTCCTAAAACATATTAATGACAAAGCTATTCCTAAAACATATTAATGACAAAGCTTTGTAACTATGATACAATATCCTTATAAAAATATCATGTACCTAAACTTGTAATCCTAGAATGCTAGTTGTCTCCTAGAACCACCTCCATTAGCTCCTCCTTTGTGATCTCCACTACCACTATCAGTGCTACCCCCTCCTCTAATGTTACAACTTTAACCCTCTACTCCTCCAAATCCACCCTTAATGCATGGACCTCCATCAATGACCCATTTTTCACTTCCTCCTCTTCCAAAATCATGACCATTTCTTACTCCTACATTAAAGATACCACTACCACCACCACTCTTCCATTGAAGATACCACTACTCCCATCACTGATGTCACCTCCACTAAAGTCACCTTAAAATGTTAGAGAAACATTAAATCTTTTTCCTCTTCCATATGTGTTCCATCTTCCTTCATGAAACAAATCATGGTGCTATTCAATAAATCAGGTTCATAAATATATTCAACAACAATATTACTTTTTCCACTACAAAGACTGTAACACCCTTTTCACTCACTATTGTGTAGGTGTTACTCCGCGGAATAACAACATTCTCACTAATAATTAATCACATGCATTTAAAACAAGTTAAACACATTCAACACAGAGTATTCATACGAATTACTGCCATAATCA